>MU226473.1:2225045-2237366 GCA_018584345.1 Thuja plicata
TTTTTCACTTAAGCTTGTCATTTAGGTGCATAATAATTAATATGTTTATTAATTATTAAATGCACAAACCTAGCTTTCTCCGGCTTTAGGGTTTCTCACCTTATAAGCCGCTTTTTGTAATTATTATTTCATTCTTTGAGAAATACATTTTTTCTCTCACTCCGCTGAGATTCTCAAAACCCTAGCTCTCTCTCTCTCACAGGTTTCACTCCAGCTTCTGGTATTTTGCTTGCAGGTGATCTTGGCTTTCTGTGGATTTTCACACTTGTGAAATCCTACAAATGGGTGCCTAAATCCATGCACTAATGATGGTTACAATTGATGAACACTCAAGATACCACCATTCTCGTGTGTTGTTTATTTTTATTTTTTTGGGTGATTAGGATGATCGAGCTTTCAACCTCTTCCTATCTGCTAATGATAGATGCTACCACTTTGTCTTTTGGAGTGTTCTCTGTGATGTATGTTGCCTTGGATAATTTGACTAGGAAATACCTCTGATCCTACTTAGGAACTACTTGGAATGAATCCATGACACACTTGAACCAAAGAAAAATGAGCCTGACCAAAAGGAGGAAGGACCACGGATGGAAAAAGGGACTAATGGCGGGGACGACCAAAAGAAAACAAAAAAAACAAAGGATTATGATACAAGGGACAGAAGGCAGTCCCACTTAGGATCCAAAATAATGTTTGAGTAATTTCCCATTAAATGGAAATGGGGTCAACTCTCCATGTAAAGTGCTTATCCTAAAGGTGTTTTCCCCCAAGATCGCTAATATGTTATAAGGGTCTGTCCACAATGTTTGGAGCTTGGTGTGGATGCCCAACTTTTCTTTTGTCTTATCCCACAGTAGGACAAGATTAGAGATCATGAAGGCTTTAATGGTGGCTCTCTTGTCAAACCATCTCTTGATGATGGTCTGGTGCTTTGATACATGCTCTAGGGCCAATGTTCGTTTCTCCTCCAAGTTGAGGAGATTCATGAGCCTAACTTGCACTCGATCTTTGCCTCCCATGTATTGGTCCATAAATCACACAATTGGGATTTTCAAATTAATAGGGAAGAGCAGTTACAAGCCATAGACTATTTTGTATGGGGATGTCCCCAAAGCATTATTGATCCTCACCCGGTCGGTCCACAAGGCATATTTTAGTTGTGTGTGCCAATCCTGGGGCTTATCGTCTAGGAGGTGTTTGATCACTGTTTTCAAATTCTTGTTGGTAGACACTGCTACTCCATTGCCTTGTGGATAATAATTAGAGTATAAATTGGTGAGTACCTAGTTTTTGAAGGCCCATTATGTGAGCAAGGTGGAGGAGAAAGAGGGGGCATTGTCACATACCAGATAAAATGACATTCCAAACCTAGTGATGATGCACTCTTCTATAAACTTGGTCATGACCTCCATGGTGCAATTCTTTAGTGATTGGGCCTCTGTCTAATGTGTACAATAATCAGTGGCTATTAGAATAAACTTGTGTCCTATGAAAGAAGGGGATTTAATCACTCTAACAAAATCCAATCCCCATTGGGTGAACAGATGTACCTGATATACCGGTTGTAGGGTCATTCCCATATTTCTATCTTGGGTTGCACTCATCTGGAAAGTGTGGCATGATCTCATGTGCTCGCTAGTGTATTTGAATATTTTTGGCCAAAAATATTCTGCTCTCAAGATTTGGTGGGCAATTTCCTTAGATGAACCATGCCCTGTCCCATATTTGTCATGAAAATCTTCTAGGATGTGTTTCTCCTCTAGCCTATCCAGACACCTAAGGTACAAACCCTCATAATTATGTTTATACAATTGGCCATTCTTTAGCACGTAGGAGATTCTTTTGATTTTTAGAGCTTTTCTTTGTGAACCATTCATCCCCTTTGGGCAGCAGTTTTGTATTAGGTAGTAAACTATATCTTGGTACCATATGTTGGTAATCACACCTTGATCAGTGTAGGTCTAACACACCAGACCTTCTTCAACTTCAGAGATCAACTTCATTAGGCCTTGAACTCTCACTAATTTCATTGGCTAGATCACTAGGTAAAACTCTTGGAGGATTTCCATCCATTTTCATCTCTGTTCTCCCAACTCATTTTTCATCAAAAGAGACTTGATAGCTTCGTCGGGGACTAAGCCAAAGACCTTGCTTCTCAAGATGCAGTGTCAGAATTTCTTTACTAATTTGACAAGGGAAAAGACTATTTGTCCAAGTTGGAGTACCTGATCTCAGAATCCTTAAAGAATAAACTCATAAAGGCTATAGGTCTTTCATCTTCACTATCCTTCTTCTACATTAGGATGCCTGTGCATGAGTGCTCAGATGTAAAATAATAGACCTTGAAGGGTAGGGCATAGTCGGTACTGACAAGGACTGGGACCATGGAGATGGAACTTTTTAATTCCTCAAAATATTTCTTTAACTAGATGGTCCTTTTGATCTTGGCATCCTTTTTGAGCATGTCATTCAAGGGATTTACTATCTCCATGAAGCCACTAATGAAATTCCTTACGAATTTAATCTTCCAAAAGAAAGATTTCAATTCTTTGCAGTTATGGGGTGGTGTCAATTTTAGGATAGCTTCCATCCTCTCAGTATCTATGACTATCTCATCCTCTAAAATGATGTGTCCCAATATCTTCCCTTCAGTTACCCCAAACATACACTTCTTTGGTTTGAGAGAGATCCCATATTTCCTGCACCTTTGCAGACATTTTCTGAGGTTGTCTATGTGGTCATCTCTTTGTTTCAAAAATACTATGAGGCCATCCATGTAAATGACAATACACTTCCCAACTAACCCTTTAAAAGCTAGGTCCATTTCCCTTTGGAAAGTGGCCCGATCATTTATCAGACCGAAGGGAATTCACCGGTAGGTGAAGGTTCCCCATTTTGTGGTAAACATTGTCTTCAACCTATCCTCTTCCTGAACCATCACTTGATTTTATCCTGAGTAATCATCTAGGAAGGTTATCATTTTGGATTAGTTGACTATCTGTAATACTTCATCAAGATATGAGAGTGGGTAGTTGTCCTTTTGGGAGGATTTATTCAGGTTTTGGAAGTCCACACATAACCTGATCTCACCGGTCTACTTTCTTACGGGCACCAAGTTTGTGACCCATGTGGAATGTTAAATTGGAAAAATAATTCTAGCATCTAGTAGCTTCTAGACCTCCTTTTGAGTCAAGGGCTCCATAGTAGGGTTCACAGGCCTTTGGTATTGTCTAAAGGGTTTGGATTCTAGTTTCAAGGGGATGTTGTGTACTATGACTGAGGTCTCATATGTCTTTAATTCTTCATAACTCTAGGCTATAACAACTTGATATTTGGTGAGGAATTAGACCATTTTCTCCTTTTCTTCTTTGGTACACACTTTTCCAATGTGTAGCTCTCTTGGTTCTTCCTCCGTGTCGAGGTTGTATGTCTCACACTCTTTGTCCTAGGGAGTTACATCTAGGTGTCTCTTAATGGTAGTTCCATCAGTATTGCAAATCCTTTCTAGTTATACCATCCCCTTTGGTATAGCATTGGTCCTTAGGTTTATGATTCCATGGTCATCAAGGTCCTCAGGATCAACTACTTCTTCCTCTTCTTCTTCCTTCCTTTTGTCTATGATCCATTTTTCAAACATACCCACGCACATGACAAACTCAAGGATGTGTTGATTATATTGGAAGACTTGGAAATTAGTGATGTTATCTGGGATGGTCGGTGATACAATGAGTTCAACATAAAACTTCTTTAACTTGGACTTCTCCATTGGATGTAGTTAACTGGCGGATACAGCTAGGGTGTCAGCGATAACATTCTTTCTCTATGGGGTAGATTGGATGTTAAAGGCTTCAAAGTCATTGATCAAATCCCATGCCATGTTTTGGTAGGCTAAGAGCCTCTTATCATTGGAATAATATTGACTATGGAATTTCTTGATGACCAATTGTGAGTCTCCTTCCACAGTCAGAGCCTTTATTCCTTTCCTGTGGGCCAGGAGGAGTCTGCAGATCAGTGCTTCAAACTCTACAACATTGTTAGTGCATTGAAATTGTAATCTATATGTAGTGTAAGAAAACTTACCTCTTGGGTTAATGAGTTAGATCCCCACACCTGCTCCTTGTTTATATTTAGAGTTTTCGAAGCATAATCTCCAAATCTTTTGTTTCCCAATGAGGCAAGACTTGGTGGGGGCCCTTTTGGTGAAACCCATTGTTTTGGTCCTTTGATCCTTCCCTCCATCACTATCTGAGGAAATTGATTCTCCTTCCACTTTCCCTTGGATACATCTAGGTTCAGATATTTCCACACCCTTAATTTTTTCATCCTCTTGTAACCCCTTGTAGGGAAGACATGCTCCATCATCCAAAGTGCTCTAGTCACTAAGCATGTTTAGGGCCTAGCTTTTCTCATCTGATTCCGACTCTCTATCTCAACTTTGATTTACTGGGTTTTCTTCCTTTGGCATGGGGTTACTCTCATCTGCCACCTTAGAGCCTTCTTCCCCCACATGTGTTTCCCGTACCTTCTTTGGTAGGGCGATCTAGGCTAATACTCATGACAATGCATCCTAGGACCTGGGGCATGTGAACTCTAAATGCCTTTCTTAGTGTAATTGGTAGTATCCTAGTAGTAACAAGATGTTGGGATTAGCATCCCAGCCCAAATGCCTTAGGCTTGATGTAGTGTTGTCAATAAAACTTTTGAAGATGTCATCACTAATGGGTAACTCTAGGAGGCCCCAGATGGGACTATGGTTTGAATCTTCCCCTTTTTGGATTTGAAACATGAGGACATCATCCATTCGATAAGTCCCTAAATTAGTTTGTGTTAACATAACTTCATTAGGAGTATTGTATTATGTTATCATCCTTTTAACTTTTGGTTCTATGTCTATCTTGATCTGATTGTTCAATCCTCTCTAGGGCAGCCAGAATTGAGTGAAATTTGTAGATAACCAACCCCTCAGGGATCTATTCTACTCTCAGCTCAACAACATTCCATAGGTTTTAGGGATGTCCACTATATTTATATCAATGCGCTCTTGTATCCTTGGGTTTGCAACCAATTAAATATGTACATCTTTGAGCACGCCGATTACTTTGAATTTAGTTTTATCTAGTTGTATCACTACCCTATTGGTTACCTGGGGTACCATTCCTAGTTTTTGAAAAATTGACAAGTGCATGACATTGCACGATGCTCTAAAATTAATCAAGCAATTATGTAAATTCTTCCCAAACATGCACAAACTGAGTAGGAAAGTGGTACCTCCATATTTTCTTTGAACATGGCGGGAAAAGCCTCAGAAGTATTGATATTGGATGTGGGTGCTCTTGTATTGCTAGATGATGGACCTTTCTTTGAATGGTCCAAAGATTTAAAAAGGGCTTCCTTTTGAGACGGGAAACCTTGAAGTAATTCAAACATAGATATGTTCACCTTGGTCTTTTTCAACTCTTCGACTGCACTATATTTATCACTTGACCATGCTGCACTCCTCTAACTAGAAAATGCTTTTTGGGGAGGAGTCATAGGAGCATTTGGTCCTTTAGGAGGCATGGGGTTGTTGCTGGCCTGAGGATCTAGGGGAGTCAGTTATTTTCTAGGAGGTATACCGTCAGTGAGAGATTCTTTCCTACTTCGTAGATTATATGAATTCCGATGATTGTTTTGGAAAGTATGTACTTTAGAGTATTTAGGTTCCTTGTCTTTCTAAAATGGGAACACAAACTCTTCTTCTTTTGAGTATGTATCTGAACCTTCTCGATTTCTATACTCGTAAGAATCGAACATCATGGCATTGAACTAAATGGGTGGCTCATCAGGATTTTGAGTATGATGGTTGTAGGAGTTGCCCCCATATACTTCATGGCCTTGGTATGAGTTTGGATCCCCAAAAAAATTTTCTTCTGAAGCTTCGTATGTGTTTTCATTATCTGTGGGGATGCTACCATTGTTCGGTTGGGTGTTCCATGGCATAGTGGGCCTTTTCTTTCCAAATGGCTTCTCTTTTGTATTGTTATTATTGTAAGTATTGAGACCTCGATTTGGATTCTGAGGATAGGAATTTGGACCAGCAGATGTCCATTGGTATCCCCCTTGGTTTTGGGATGGGTTTAACTTCATCCTGGTGAGATCACTTGTGAGTTGTGAAAATTTTTTCTTCACGACATCTAGCTCAAAAGCTATGATTTTAGGTTCGATTTGGGGAACAACTATTTGCTCTAAAAATCCTGCCTTATGTGTTTCGTGGCCCAGGTAGGTGATGGATGGTGGTAGGCCTGCAAATGGTTGTTGTAGAATTAGATTCATTGATGGCATGTAAGTGGCCAGAGTTTGACTATTTGCTACAAATGGATGTGGGGCAGCAGTGTTGTTAACAATGGGCATGGTTGCGAAGTTCCGCTCCTACAAATCCATTTGTTGTGTAAATGTAATGGCCTCATTATATACCATTTCCATTGTATCTCTATCTACACAGGGAATTTTTCTTAGGAAAATTGAGGTGAATGGGGACAAAGCTTTAAGATAAACTTGTATGACAGCCACCTCTTGTATGGTTTAAGGGGCTTCCAACTTTTAATGCATTTTATGGAAGTGGTGGTTGAACATGGCAATGGGCTCTTTGGGATCTTTCCTTGCTGTAATGAATTGGTGATGTATTGTAGCCAGATCCATGTAAAATTTGAATTGGTTAAGAAATTCGGTTTCAAATTCATTCCATGCAGAGATAGATCCCCTTGGTAAATTAAGGTACCAGTTGTACACAAATTCTCCCAAAGTGTAAGGAAAAAGGCAGAAGATAACATCCTAGTGGTTGCAAATTTATTTGAAGGCACAAATGTGCTCTTCTTCTATTCTTGACTCACCATATATGAAACATGTGAAAAACATTTCTAGATTCTTGGGCAGTTCATGGAGTTGTCCCACATAATTCAGTGGTGAACTTTGTGCATTAGTGAAGAAAGCCATCAGACGAGGTGGTTGCAAATTCTAGTTTTGCAAGTTCTAATTTTGATCTATGGATGTGCAAAAAATTGGGACAGTGATGTATGATATCTTTCCAAGTGGATTTTGTGACTCGATGTGATGGTGAGAGTTGTTCTCCTTTGTTTTCCCTTTGTCGTTGTGAGGCCTATGATGGTGAGTGAGCTCAATGAACTCGCCTCTTTCAAAGATGATTTAAGTACTCGCTCGAACCACTTCAGGGAGAAGGATCCAATGTTTTCCATATTTTTAGTCTTGAGGCCCTCCTTCTAGCACCACTTCTATTGAGCATCATTTTTACATAAGCCAACTTGCTAGGATCTCAAGATTCAATTTCCTCTCTTGAAAGAATAACAAAGTTATTCCCAAGGTTCTCCGGGGTCCGGTCACAACCTGCTTGGTTACTCAGTTGAAGATAAATGTGAATGTTCATGAGGATGCCTTTGTTGGTACATTCAAGACATTAAACTGCAAAACAATCTTTAGTACTATTTTTGGTATTTTTGTTTTAACAAAATTAGTGTTCGAAATAAAATACAATTTTGTATTTTTGAGGTGCTTAATTTTAGATTGAAACAAAATTAAAAGGAGCAAGGTAACAAGAAATGACGTAAATTAATAAAATGAAATACTACGCACATAAACCATTGTAAACCCCTCCTTGTGAATTGAATGGTGGGGAGTGTTGGTACTCCTAAATTTGGAACAAATTTGGAGTGACCATGTTAAAATTTTCAGTCAAGCAAGGTAAAATACCCCTGAAATTCTGTGTGAGAAGGCTCAGTTAGAGTGCTTGTAAAAGGTGCCCGGATGATTTTCATGAGATACAAATTTTGAGGAGGCTTTAATGCCTTTCATTTGTCATATGCAGTGGGTCCCAGCTCCTGATTTTCATTTCTGACATGTTTATGGAGTAGTCATTTTGAGGGGGTCGCCTAATTCTACACTTTGCTAAGTGTCATTTTGCTGTTCGGAGCCTACTTTGCTTCTGAGTATCTTACACCCTGTTGAGTTTCATAGTTCACCACTTTATGAATGTGTTCCATGTATATCAAAGAGCTTATGTTATAAACCTCAGGTCATTCCGAATCCTTTTGATAAGCTTTCATACTTCCCAAAGTTGGTTTCTCTGAACTGTCTGCATTTTTGTCCTGCCTAGAAATCTGATTAGCCCAGTTTGACATGTTACAACTTTTGACCGATTCATCCAATTGAGAAAATTCCTTTTGTACTGTGTTCCAAAGGTCACATACTCCATATTTTTCAGTCTGCAGATCTTTATGAAATCAGATGATAAGTTTTCAAGAACCATTCTGATAGTGATTAACTCTGATTTCCTGTGTTTTCAAGTGTAGAATTGGTAAGTGACCTACTTTGAGCTTTTGAAAGTCTGTACCCAAGTGAACATTTTGGATAATTGGCTTTTCCTTCATATTGTAGACATAGGAGTGCACCTATTTGAAGATTTATAGACTCCTACCAATCCATTTATCCACTCTGCCAGAGCCTTTCCGCTTCCAATTTATTAAAGTTTCACTGAACTGTTGAATCCATATTTAAATGGCATACTTTGTCCTTTTCCCATTTGCACCCCGTTCGAGGTCAGACATAATTGAATATGGATTTGTATTATAGACCTAGGAATGAACTCCTCCGCAGATTTCCAAACTTTGATCAATCCAGTTGATCACTTTTATTCGTTGATTCCAAATTCAGTTTACACTTTTTCACTATGTTAAGGTTCAGAAAGGTGTAAAGGTGCTAGTTTTGCAGAGTGGTATCAGTTCAGAAGTTTCTTTTCAGAGGAAGAAAACTGAGGGGTCATGTTCTACATATCACATTCAATCAAGCTCCAGAGGTTGGGTTTCTGGAAGATCTTTTTGATGACCCTATGAGTTCAGTTTCAAAGGCAGTTTGTTCAGTTTGCAGTGCGGAAAAGAGTTAAGTTTACGAAATGCCCTACTTTGCCAGTGAACAAATTTTGTCCCGTTGATTCTTTTGATGAATTTACTTTTGCATTGTCTTGCAAAGCTGACACACTACTTCCAGTTCGGATTTGAGCCCCCTATTAATCCATTTGTCCGCCTTTTAAAATCAATTACGGCGATTAAAAATCATTTTTTGACAGTATGTTTGCAGAATGGTCATTTTTGGGAAATGATAACTTTATGTCTGAAGGATGTTTTCAAGAACCAATCAGGGCAACATCCTCATTACATATGAATGCACTATCTGACTAAATGGCAAGGTTTCAGAATATGGTTTGCTCATTTTGCAATGGTCAATCTTCACTATGTGATTGTTATAAGGCCCAGATGTGATTAATATGCCAAAGGGGTGATTGAAAAAATCTTACAAAGATAATCATGTTTGAAGGTGTAACCATTGATCAATATGTTGTAGAAACTATTTTGGACCCTATAAATTGACAAGGTTTTGAAGAAAATAGGCCCGAGTCCATCATAGCACTAAAAGAGCATAGACCAATACACTGCCAACATAATGAAAATACAAAATTACAAGAGCATATACCAAGATTGCCGAGCATTGTACCAGATGGTTTATATATTTGATTGATGGAGCTTTTGGTGTTTTTGAAACATTATAAATCACTTGGTAAATGGAAGACAAGAGGTGTTTCAATGATAAAAGCAAGATGTTTTAAAATGTTAAAATGATCATACATGTGGCATTTTGTAGAACACAAGGGAATTAGTAACCTCTGTTTTACAAGAGAAACCGTGTGCAATGTACCTAGGAGAAGGGGCTATACAATTAAGAACAGTCAATACATTAGCCAAAGACTCATTCCAGCAGCATAAGCAAATCTATTAACAAGCCAAGTATCAAGTTTGCATAGACAACGAGGGCAGCTCACAGTGTATTTTAAATGTTTTGTTTAAACCCTTGTTTGTCCATTTGCTGCGCTGTATGTAGTGGATGTTTGCAGATTTTGTAAACATTCATCTAATAACTATTTAGCAATCCAGCCAGAGGAGTCTGTGCAGATTGGGGGAGAGTTTTTTGCAATTCTTAAACATTAAAGTATAATCTCCATAGCTTGAAGTCTGCGCAACAAATGATAAGTGTTGTTTGCAGATTTTAGAGCACTCCTTTTAATGATTTCTTTGCAATCTAAGAATAGCGCAGCCAATGTATTGGAGGGGGCCAGTTTAATATGTTTTCCTGCTGTCAATTTAAATAGCAAGCACCATGAGGTCTGCGCAGACAGGTAAAGAGGGATTTGACACCATTTTCGAGGGCATTTTTCATTAAAAGCATTAAACAATGGTAATCATTGCAGCAGCAGTATAATTAGATGGTTGTGAACTATTTCAACAGAGACATCCCAAGCTAATGTAATCTGCAGGTGTAAGCTATGTTCCATTTAATGCTTCCAAACAATGCGATGGACAGAGAGATGCAGCGACAACAAAGGAAGGGGAGAAGATTTTTAATATTTTCAAGTTGTTATTTGCAAATATCATTCCATAGCAGGGGGCACCTTGGTCCATGGGGACCATTGGTGTTGATCATCCACATTCAGACAGCTCCATTTCTGAGAAAAACTCAAGAAAAGTCCCAGGAAGATAAGAAACTATGTTTTTCAAATGTCCCATATTCACTGTGCAGTGGCATTTTTTGGTATTTATATACCAAAATGCAAATATCCAATGTAAATAGAGAGCCCAAAGGCTCTAGGTGAGCTCTTAAGGGTGGGAGGAATGGAGACATAGGCCATAAACAGTGTTTTACTACAAATTTTGAAAATGCTTAAAAACTAAAAGATGGTTTATCCCACATTCACCCCATAGAGGCATAATGAAGACTTTATAAGCTAAAATGAAAACATATGACTTTGAAGATGAAGAGAAGGCTATGCACACGCGTGTCCTCATCTGACCACCTCAATTTTTATGCCCAAAAATGCAGGTAAGAAAATTTTGACAAAAATAAACAGTGCACTTAGTCGCGATGTCGCAAGATCCACTCAGTTGCCCAGTCGCCGAATGCCCCAGTCGCCTAGTCGGGAGTGAATTTGTAGTTAACTCCCAGAGTGCTGAGACTTGGCAACTGACCACTAGTGATTAGTCATGCAGTCGCCTGACATGAAAGATAATCGCCAAGATTTGGCGACTAACCACTAGCGGTTAGTCGCGAAGTAGCTGGAAGGAGATAGAAGCTGTCGCGACATGGAGTTAGCCGCAGGTCGCCAGATGTAATAAACAGCCGGATGCTAGTCACCAGGTCACCCAGGAATGAAGGAAGAGGTCAAAAAGTGCTCGCGACTTCGATTTTCATCTTTTCGCGATGTCGCCGGATGCAACAGAGGTTAAAAAGTTGCAAGTGGAGACCTGATTTTCAAACAGCCATCCAGGGCTCAAATTTGGTCCAAAATATCAAGTATTATATACTGTTGGAATTGTCTCGAGGTGAAGAATCCATTTCTATAGATTATTTTTTCACAGCTCTCAGAGGAAAAAATAAGTATTCAGTTTTCTCTTTGGGGGTCATTAATGACAAACAGGGCAGATGTATCCGAGAAACTATAGTAAATTCAGATTTGATTTCAGGTAATGTTGCAAAGAAATCAGATTTTGTTCTAGATGCATGAGTTAAGTTTCATCTGTGAATCAGATGGGGAATAAGATTGGATTTCCTTCCAGAAGCATGATAATATTGACTAAAGGAACAAGCAATGTCTGCAAACATTAAAGAGAATTGATGACAATTTAATGGATGAATCAGATATTTTTAAAGGGAAATGTGACAGATTGCAAGGATATTTTCAACAAATGAAATCAGATTGAAAACTTTTCATTAGGAAAAGGAAAGAGATATTTTAAAGACATATCAGATGTTTTCTCAGGCAGGTGGAGTTGAAAATTGATTAAATCAATCAGATATTTTTGGAAAGATAAATGTAGATCAAATTTTTAGGGGAGACATGTGTCAATTTCTCAGAAGGATTAGGGTTTCTTCTCTTCTATATGTCTTCTTCTTTTCTCAGTTGTAGGGGTTCCTTCCCTCTACTCTGTTTTGGTTTTTTCCTGCAGATGTCTAGAGCAGGTTACCATTGGTTTGAAGATTTCTACTTGAAAAGCTTTCTTCTTTTTCATGTTTACTTCTTGAGTTTATTGTCTGTACATTGGGAAACAATTTGGATTAATGAGAATACAGTGCAGCTCCTATTCATTATTGTCTCATCTCTTTTAACTGTGGTTTATGCTCTAGTATAGTTCATTTGTAAGGCATCTGGAATATACCTACTACAAGGTAGTGTGTCTAATCATTTGTGAGTCTTTCTCAAGGAGAGAGTTAAATTTTGTAAAT
>MU226473.1:2244511-2277934 GCA_018584345.1 Thuja plicata
AAGCCTTTCTTCTTCTGGATTCAAAACTTCAACTTCTTCTTGATCATCATTTCCTTCTTCGGCTTCATCCTCACTTTCATTTCTAACATTAAGATTCATTCCTCTGCGAATCTCTTCTTGCAATGCTAGCACTTATCTCTGGAGCTCTCTAACCTTAGGTGTCACAACACCAGCTCTTTCGCCACGTTCCCTTCATGGAGGCATTTTCGCAATGCGTGCTGAAACCCTAATCATGATCTTAGTTCAAATTGCCTCACAGTCAGCGATCTGTTTACAGACTCAGGAACTCCTACTCTGATACCACTTGATGAAGGGTGCTCCCCGTAATACAACAAACACATAGCAGAAACAGAGAAGCAACAACAATTTGCAAGAACAGAAAATGGGCTTCTTATTATCTCCACAAATGTGGAATTACAAACTTTCAAAATTACAATATGCAAAGCCACATAGGCATTCCCCTTACAATATTCTGTATGACAAAGCCTCAAATTATTACCCAAATCTACCCAGAACTGCCTAGACAACACTACGGGCCTTCTTTATATAGGCAATTTCCACTGCCCGAGAAGGTTCTAGAAATCTAGCCATTAAGGCCGACTACCCTTAGCATTTAATTATTTTTCACTTTTATTACAAAAGGGTCGGCTTTAAATATTTACAAAACATGAGATTAGGTAACCCAACTTCCAGAAGCCATAACTTTTGAACCGTAGCTCCGATTGGCTATTATAACCACTTTTTGAAAAGGGGAGATCGCTATCTATAGTGCTTGACTAGCAGAGCGCAAGTCAATCGGGAGTTTGAACTCGATCTGGAGCCTCTAAGGTCCTGAAAATTGAGCTCAAAGATTTTGCACCCTAAAATCTCAATAGTAAATCCTTAATAACTTCGCCAATACAGATGATCTGGCAATGAAAATCAACTGGCATTCTTATATGACTAAGATGAACCTTCACCTGGAAAATTAGAACATTCTGAGTTCAAATGACCAACTTACTAAAAATAGTAAGTGTCCAAAAATAGCATCTTTGTTCAAAATAGCCCTTATTGAATAGAAAAACATATATTTTTGGGTGATGCAAGATTGCCCTTACACCCAGGATGCTCCTGCATCACATGTTAATTAGTTTCTTCAGAGACTCCATGGTTTTGATAATGATGTCTCTAAAGCCTTTCCTGACGGTTGGGATAAGGGCATGGTGAATCTGGCTGGCAAGTCTTTTAGCCTTAGCCTCGAGCTCCTCTCAGAAATAACTGGCCTCCCTTTGGATGGTCTGAAGTATTCGAAAGAGATCAAGGTCAGAACCAGAGCTTACAATAAATTTCCTATCACTGGCAAGGAGAGGGCTCTTTTGGTTAAAGGTAAGAAAGACTATGTTGATATGAATAACATTGATAGAATTTGGGGTTCTGTTATCAAGGTTATTATGGAATATTTCACTCTTGAGGGCAGATTTTCTAGGGTCTATAATTATCATTTTGCCCTAGTCAATCACTTTAGACATAATATAAGAATCTCTTTCCCCTACTTTCTCCTTTGTTCACTCAACTAGAGCATTACTGATTATAGAGTGAAGAACTTCCCCATTCTCCATGTTGGGCTCATCCTCCTTATTGCTGATTATGCAAGAGACCACATTCCTAAACCTATTCCTACCCAGGTCAAAAAATGGAAGAATATCAGCTCTTCGCCCAGGAATCAAAAACCCAAGAAAGCTCTCTCCCTCTCTGAGCTAGCCTCCTCTAAACCTTTGGATGGTCTGAAGAATGTCAAGGACCCTCATGATGTCAATGCCTCTATCTCTATTAAAATTGACTTGGAGCCCTCTACTAGCCCTATCTTGTCAGAGCCTGAAGGTGTGAAGCTGAATCCCCTGGATAATGAGACTGAGGTTGATAAGAATACCTAGGTGGGTCATAATGTTGTGCCTAATTCCACTACCTAGACCCCTAAGGAGGACTTGGAGGATCCTAAAATCACTTATGCCAAGGATAGTCTCAAGGATGTACAGGATAATCAGAATAGCGAGGAGAAGCTTAACCCTGCTTTGGAGATTAACAATACTGAAGGTAAAGATACTTCTGAGATTGAGGTTGAGGCTGACGACAACAAAGAAAAAGAGGTTGATACAAATCTAAATGATAGTAATGTTGACTACTCAGGGAATAATAGCTTTAGGGTTCTGGAAGAGGAAAATATGGACTCCCAAGACTCCCCCAGCTCTGGTAAGGAGAACAAGAAGGATGAAAGTGAGAGAACCCTTGATTGTAATAGGTCCCAATCTCTCCAAGTCAACATTAGAAAGATGGATTTGCAAGTCAAAAGATCAATCATCATGACCCCCCTTGAGATTGCTAAAAACAAGTCCATCTACAGTTATAATCTGGACAAATGGGTGCAGAATGATCTAGTTAAGCTGAAGAATAGATGTATCAAACAAGAAAACAAGAATTCTATTATCAAGGAAATGATTGATAATATTAGGAAGGATACTAATGCTAGTGTTCTGATTATGGTTCTGAACTGGATGATAAAATTAAAAAAGAAGTTGAGATAGCCATCATCCCCATCCATGAGAAGACAAGCAGGAATGAGGAAATGCTAAAATATTTGCTTGGCCTGGTTAATACAGGAATGAAGTCTACTCTGGAGAACTTGAACACGCTCAGCAAAATGCTGGAAGGAAACAAAGATGCCCCCTTGAGTGACACAATTGACCTGACCGATCCTAGTGAGCAGATGGGACCTGGCACCAGAACTAGGTCTAATACTAAAAAGAAGCACAAGGTTGATGATCAAGACATTCAAAGGCTAAAAGATAATGTTAAGATCATGCAGGCCTAGTTGGAAGACTCTGAGGGCTTCCTAAAGACTATGTCTTGATCTTGGTGCTGGTGGCCTTTTCTTCTCTATTTTTCTTCCAGCACTTTTTACTTTTTGTTGTGTAGGTTCTTATTGAATATTTGGGATTTGTCCCTTTGTAGTCTACTCCCTTCTTTGGGGCAACTAGTTGTTCTTTGGGTCTTCATGCTTATCTCTCTTCTCTTTTGTAATAGGGTTTTGGGGCCCCTTCAAAACCTATTTTTACCATAATAAAAAACTATTGCTAATTGATACTGAATAGCTTGCATGGATTTTAAATCCATTTACAGTCAATTTTTCCATGCAAGAGGGATCAAACTTGTCAAGAACAAAAGAGAAAGAAGATAGGGTTTCTTTCTGTGAAATGGAGTCTTCTTCTTGGTTCTTGGAGTTCTTCCTTGGAATATTCATCTAGAGGTTCTTCATGTGGTGGGAACTGATAGGGGACCCTTAGTCCTTCCAAAATGAACTCAAGTTAACCATCAATTTGATCTAGAGTTCAACTGCCATGCAAAAAGATGATCTCACTAGAAGCACTCAGATTTTTGGCCCTCGACCTCTACTCTAAAGTTTTTAGTATCCAAAACTAGCTAAGTGTCAAATTGACTCTAGAGATTTGAAATTTTTAGCCTTTTCGGAGGCCAAAAGGCTGAAAAATCTAGAAGGACAAAAGGTCAAAAATACTAGGAGCACAAAAGACCAAAAAATGCATTTCCTCAGGAGGCCAAAAGGCTAAAACTTGCCTTAGGATAATTTTTCTAAGTGTTGAAACTATTTTTCTTTCAAAATGCTCAAGCATCCAAGGAGTCAGTTTGGGAATACTTCTGGGTGTGAAGCCCAGAGCCTCTGCATGATATCCTGAACTTCTTTATAGTTTATCTTCTTTCTTTTCACCTTGTTGACCTTTCATTCTTGCTTCTCTTTAAATGTAGTCAATTAGGAAGCAAAGAACTGGATCTCCTCTTCATGTCCTGTCATCCTTAACATTTCTTCCTTTGAGTAGAACAATTATTGTAAGGCCTCCTTGGTATTGATACCTACCATAATATCCCTGAACTATTGGACCACTTCTTTTGATGGCCGTAAGATATGCTTATCTTTGTCTCGATACAAGTCAAGGCCAATCCCTATGAACAAAACATCTATTTCTTCTACCCATTCCAAGACCTCTTTCTTTTTTCCAATATGGAGGCTTGGAATTTTTCATAGACAAAGATTATCTTGACTATGTGCTTGATCCAAGTCTCAAAATTGTCAAGCTCTTCTCCTTCATATATCTTTACCAAGATCTGGAAGCATTGTTTCTTAATGATTTTTAAGTCTTGGAGGGTGGCTTGCCATTTGCTTATTTTAGACTCCAAGCCACCTTCCTTCTCCATCAAGTTTATTAAATTTGTGGCTTCAACCAAAATGATCCTGTAAGGTTTAAATACTCATTTGATAGCCTCTTCCCTGTACTTCTCAAAATCTCCTTTCCAATATATACTTTCTTGGATGAAGGATGGTGTCAAACCCGCTGGGAAGTCTGGGGTGTTCCTCTTCTCTAATACTGCCTGTAATGAGGCCTCTGGATAGCTTGGGTCAATAGGACCAACCATCTTGTGAATGAAATTCTTCAAAGCCTCATTCTATTCTGTTAGGGATTTTATGGTCTCCTCATCCTTACTCATGAACCCTAAGTCATGTTTAAGCCCTAAGGCTACCAATTTCTTTCTCCCTTCCCTAGTGGGTTCTCCCAAATCTACCTCCTCAAACATGTAGTCTTCTAAATTTTCTTGTGTAGAGAGGTACTAGTAGAAGGAACTACAACTTGGGCCTTCCAGTGCCCCCTAGTGTCTTGGCTGACATAGGACATTGTCTGTGCTGGTAACCTTACCCCTATTTGATGAAAATCTTTCCCTAAAGAAGCCATAGTTGTATCTTCCCTCTCCTCTTTATCTATGTAAGTTCTTTTCCTTAACTAAATTTCTTTAGTGAACCATGTAGGTTTACTAAATGCGGTGACTGGCTCCTATGGGGCAACCTGAAGGACTAAATCCAAGTTTTGGGGCCCCGGGGTTACTTCCTTATCTGGCCCTTCTTCCTATTCCTTGTTCTGTTCCTCCTCATTAATTCCTTCCCCTTCTTCTCCTTCTTCCCTTTCCTCTTCTACCTTTTCTTCTTCTGTTACTACCTCATCTTGTTTTTCCTTGTCTTAGTCTTCATCTCTTGAGGGTCTAATCGATAATTCAGTATTAAGACTGGTCATGGCTTTCAATGTGGTTTAAAAAGGTGACACAACTTCTACACTTACTGATCCTCCATGGGTTGGGATGAAGCAAGGAAAAGAGATTGATGGTGGTGGAGTAGGTGTAAGGAGAGTCAGAATGGGAGATGGGAGAGTAGTAGCTGGAGGTAGAGTCAGTGTTGGATTTGGAAGGAGTGGTGGTGGAGTAGGAATTGGAGGTGGGGAGAGTAGTTGGTGGAGTAGGAATGTGAGGTGGTGGAGTAGTATTGAGGGTCTCTCCTGTGGCCTTATCCCATGTTATATCTTGGGTTATTGGGTTGTCTTGATCTCCAGGCCCTTGATCTATGCTAGAGCTCACTTCCGTGATAGGTACATCAGGTGCTAGATTAGTGAATTGAGTGGGAGGTGGAGTGAGGGTTACCTGTGGCTTAAAGAGAGATGGACCTCTCATTTCCTACCCTGTTGCATAACCTAGTGTGTCTTTCCCTTGGTTTGAAAATCCTTCCAGACCTTTAAAGTCAGACATTTGGAATTCATCTGATCCTAACACCTCAAAGGGATTATCTTGTTCTTTGGGATCCTCTTGGTGTTTCCTGGTAGCCTCCTTCTCTCTCATCTTCTGAGACCTTGTTTGTTTAACTATGGGCACCTCTCTTCTCCTTTCTCTTCTGGCTCCTCTTGTATTGTTTCCAATTGTGGAGACACAGAAGTTCTCTTCCTTTTATATGTTTTCTTACCCTTTTCAGTGGTAGGAGGAGATTGTCCAGAAGTGGACGACCCTTCATCTGGTGAATCATGTTCTGATCCCATTGGAGGATATATCTACCAATTCATTCTAATCTTGGGAGCCTTATGCCTTGGGTTTAACCCATATTCTACTACACGTTCATGGCCATACACTATATTTGGCTTCTATGGTGGCGCCTTCTTGTATTATGGTACTATATTTTTCTCTCCATGCTATTTATCCACCTTCTTGTGGAGATCCATTAATGTTTTCAATAGGATTGGCTCCATTTTATAAGGCCTTCCAATCCAAGTTTCTGTTGTTCTAAGTACATGCCTAGCCTGGAACTCACTGTCATGATTCTTGTCTTTATCAACTTCAGCATTCATGATGGGCCTATCATATATTTCTTCAAAAGTGTAGATGGCCTCTAATACCCTATCTGAATCCTTCTCCCACACATTTGGAGGAATTTGGGTCTTCAATGTGTGTTGTGCAAGGGTGAGGGACATCCTGCAATAATCCTGGATCCTGACCTCATGATTATCTACACAATTGATCCAGTGGTATTCCAGATGTGGTTCATGGATATAGAACTTGTCAATGATGTGGTTGTATGTTTCTATCAGGTCAAACCTTGGACAGACTATTTTAGAGAACTTTAGTGGGAATTCATCCCATTCAAAGGCCAAGGATTTGCAGACCTTCATGTCTTGTAAAGTGTATGGGCCCAGAGAAATAGGGAAGTCCCAACAATGTTTCTTTTTGTGCTTGATATGTTCATAGGTGTTAGGGAGCTATCTAGCCATTTCTAAGGTGATTATCCAATCAGATGGATATCAGGGAAACATTTTAGGTCTCAAGGTAGACCCTACCACTTGGATGTAAGTGAATGTCTTGTACTATATGTAGTAAGCCCCAATGGCCCTCACCTTGGTGACTGCTTCCTCTGAAATCCTCTTCGCAAAATCACCTTCAATAGACTAGATGATTATGAAGGTGAAGGTGTCATTGACTATCGTGTATTCTAGGCTGGTTTCTAAGATGTTTGCATTTCTTTGTAACTAGGGGTACACAATGTGAGGCCATGCATTGGTACCATTTATGTTTCCCCTTTTGGTGAGTCCTGGGTAGTTTTCTCTTGCTACCAATAAGTACAGCATGTAGGTAATCATATAGAACTTAGGGTTGTGTTTTACTACCACCAGTTGTTCATCCAACTTGTCCTTGATGATGGTTCCCCAATTGAACCTAGACTTACAATCTCTAATTTTATCTATTAAGAGAATCATCCAATTCTCTAGTTGTAAGGACTAAGGTAATCCATATACCCAGCTTAGTAATGTTAGGGCTGCCTGGATATCCTCTTTCATGTACCCCCTCCTAAGGTCTATCTTGTCTAACCTATTTTTGGGGAGAGGTTTCTTGAGTTAATTCTCATCGAGAATGTCATACACCTCTTCTCCATTGTTGTTGAACCACCTATTTCCCTTTTCTATGAATAAGTCATAGAATTTGTCTATGCCTCTGTGGAGGTGGATGACCTCTTCTATGATGTGATCTGATATCTGATACCACTACCCCTCTGTGTTTTGGACCACCCTTTTATCTGAGTCATAATGGTTTTCCAAAGTCATGATTACTTTAGATGAGGTGACAGCTACTAGGTGGGTTGCCATATTAACTAGTCCTGATAGGACTAGAGAGGTACAGTCTTCTGATCTCCCGGTTGATTGGGAACATATTGTCAGGAATTGATCCCAATCTACATTCTTGATATCAGTATCAGTGATCTCAAGGTGTTTCTTTCCAACCTTGGAAGGGGGAGTGTTACCCTTGTATAAGTACTTCATTGGTGACATAGTCTTTTTCTCAGGAATTCCTGCAATGAAATATGCAAGTATCGGTGTTTTATTTGCAAAAGAAACTAAAAAGAACTAACTAATCTAGGAAAATAGGAGTAAAAATCTCTCTAAGTAGCCAAAAATTCAGATTTTGCACTTTCTACCTTTTCAGGGTTTCAGGTGTCAAAAATTGGTTCGGAGTCTAAAAAGGCCGAAAGTGCAAAAGAACAATCGTTGTTAAAACGAAACCTGTCGGCTTTTCGGTGGGCAAAAGTCTAAAATGATTCTTCAGATGTTGAAAGAGTGAAATGGATCTCAGAATAAAAAATTCTGAAATCCTGTAAGGCAGATAGTATTCTTGGAGATTCAGACTTGTCGGTGTTTTAGACGTCTCGAAGGTTCGAAACACTGAAAAGTCCAAATCTTTGAGGACCACTTGGATGAAAGACTAGACCTAGTTTTTGGCCTTTCGGAGGCTAAAAAACTATGACAAAGGTCATGACCAAAAATAGGAAAAAATCCTAACTAGAAAATGCAAAGGACCAGACCCAACCTAACAAGGAGGGGCTTCCCCCGCAAGCCTAAGGGCGTAAAAATCCCTAAAAGATTGGGGGATCAGCACACACTAGATTGGACATGCACTAGGTGCAAAACCTTAAACCTAAACCATGAAGAGAAAAAAAAACCACTAAGTAGTGAGGAAGGAACCTACCTCATGAGAGCTAGGAGCGGAGGAGGGAGACACAAGGAGGTCCAAGAAGCGAAGCGATCAAACACTAGGAGCAAGGATGAAGCTTGCAAAGTCACTGCTCAGAAGATGCCAGAAATGAAAGAAAATAAAAGTGAGTCAAATCGGGGCCTTTTTCCCTTTTATAACCCGCAAGAGGGGGACATCAACACTTTCAGCATTTTGGTGTCCGAAATACTGAAAGTTTGGAGGTAGACACTTTTTGGCCTTTTGGTGTTTTCGGAGGCCGAAAGGGCTGAAAGGGCCTAGCTTTGGCCTTTCGGCCATTTCAGTATTTCAGAGGACTTGGTCCTCCAAAAGGCTGAAAGGGTGAAAAGGCCAAAAAAAAGGTGTCTTCTTGTCCCAATAGGCTGGTAATGAGACTGATTTGCGAGGGACTGGAAAGGGGGAAGACTCAAAAGACCAAAAGACACAAAAGGGGGTCCCCATGGTCAGAGGACCAACATGGGGTGTGTGTTGTGTACCCACAATAGGTTGGATGTAGGTATAGGAATAAATGATTTCTTTGAAAGGATAACAAAAGCCTACAAACTAATTTAGGAGCATTAGAGCATAAATTGTCAAAAGTGCATAAAAGATGTAAATGTTGTCAAGCAACATTTAAAAGTTGTTATACAACTTTTAAAATTTGCTCGAGAAGTTGAAATTTGGAAACCAATGGCCACAACCATTTGAAAAATAGTTGTAGCCATTGGGAAGGGTCTATTTAGGTCCCTTTAGACTATACATTAATGGTTGTTGATTAATGTACAAAGTTTGGTAGAATTTGAATGAATACAATCTAATTTTGCTGATAATCTCTCTAATTTATGTACAGTACGATAGGTTGGTGATTGAATTTGATGAAATTTTGAAGGATTTTCATAGGGTTGTATTTTTAGGTTCTTATGCAGCTGGTTTGATCCAATTTGGTGTGTTTTAGTGCATGTTGTGAATAATTTGGTGAAACTAGTCTAGGAAACCCTTGTTTATAGGGTCTAGTGAAAGATGGATCCCTAACTTGCAATCCCACTGTGGGAATTCCATGGATCTTGGTGGAATATGAGTTAGGGAGGCATACTTTAATATTCCTGAAGGAAAGGATCGAGGAGCATAGTTTGGTATTTTTCCCACCAAGCCCTATGCTAAAAAGGCCCATGTCTTTAGTCTAGAAATGAGAATAACAATGAGTCAGTCATACCAGGGAGTCATTATAACCAATTAAATAGTGCAAACAATGTATTTGAGGGTAGTAGAACACATCCAAGATTTTTTTTGGTCTTACCAGGGAGTGATTAGAACCAATTAAATGGTGCAAACCTATAAATTAGAAAAGGGAGTAATTTTGATTTTGAAACTGATTTTTGTAGTTTGAGAGGATTTTTTATTTTCAGAAAATATTAATTTCCAAATTCAAAGATATTATGCATTTTTTATTTACACCTACTTTTGAGTTTTAGAATTTTGAAATTTAGAATTATCCTGATTTTTTTTTTTAAGATTTAAAAGCTTCAAATTGAATTAAAAATCCAATATAAGAAAAAAGATGAAATGAAATTACGATGAAATTAATTAGAAATTAAATTAGTTAGAAATTGAGATAAAATTAAATTAATTTGCAAAAATTTTAATTAAAAGGAATAATTAGATAATTTAAATAATTAAAGATAATTATTTAAAAAATGGGTTGTAGAAATTAAATTTAATTAACTGATAAACACCAATTAATTAAGGTTGATTAATTAAATAATAATTATTATTTAATTAATATCGAAGAAGGAGATTAAATGATGAAAAGATTAGGCTATGAAGAAATAAAGGTGATTAATTAAAGAATTAATTAATTAATGGCATAAAATATTAACAATTAATGTGAGCTCGCAAGAGTGTCCACTTTTGGGTGTCTACAATAGGATGAAAAGCAGATTGTATGAATGGTGGCATTGAAGCATTATAAAATTAGTTATCTTTGTATTTTTGTAGCACTGTGACTGTTACAATCACAAAGAATGATATCTTATAATGTTTGAAGGATCCATGAATGATTTTTTTAAGTTGTAAAATACTTTCACCCTTCATTTGGGACAAATACCCTTAATTTTATAGTCTAACTTGGAAGCTATTTTGATTTTTTGATGCACTGCCTGTATCCCTCCTCTAGGGTAATCATAGATCAAGAAAAAAATCAATCCTCTTAATCTAAGCACTATAAATGGCCTAAAATTTTTGATTTACTCCTTTTCTACGTACATTTCAATATCCCAAAGTTATAGAGTTGTGTAAAAAGTTTTTGCTAGATTACATTGATGCCCTAGGTGATCTATTAAATAAGTTGCAATCTGAAAAATAAGCAATAATAAGTGTTCATTGATATGACAATGGATCCAATGTTGCATTAATATTTATATGGTAGAAGTGTGTATATATAAGGTACATATGCATTTAGAAAGACAAATTAAACCATAAAATGGAAGGTTTGAAATATTTTTACATATCACTGCCATGTTCACAACAGGTTGACAATTATAGTTAGATTTAAAATGCAATGTTTGGGTACCACCAAAAGTCATGTCAATCCCTTTTTCATGTCATTTGGGTTGTGGTAAGAAGTCTCAAGCCATAGTGGAAGTTAATGTGTTCTAGGACCGCTTAACAACCCTTACAACCCCTGAGACATAGAGAGAGGGGTCATAAATGGTCATAAGGGGTCCTAAAACACATTAATGTGTCCTAGGAGCCCTTATGACCACTTAGTACCCCTCTCTCTAAATATTATGGTTCCTAAGGGTTGTTAAGGGGTCCCAGGATACATTAGTTTGTTCTAGGATCCCTCAAGACACTTTACCATACACTAATGTATGGTAAGGGGTCCTAAGGAGACTTAACAACCCTTTAGGATCCCTTACCATACATCTTAGGGATCCTAAAGGGTCCTAATGGGTCATAAGGGGTTCTAGGAACCCTTAAGACCCCTTAGGACCCCTTAGGACCCCTTACCATACATTAGTGTATGGTAAGGGGTCTTAAGGGGTCCTAGGATGCATTAATGTGTCCTATGACACCTTAAGACCACTTACCATACATTATTGTATGGTATAGGGTCATAAGGGGTCCTAAGACACATTCCTTAAGACCCCTTAGGACCCCATTAGACCCCTTACCATACATTAGTGTATGGCAAGGGGTTTTAAGGGGTCTCAAGGGGTCCTAGGACACATTAATGTGTGTTATGACCCCTTAAGACCCCTTAAAATACACTAATGTATAGTAAGGGGCCGTAAGGGGTCCTAAGAGTTGTTAAGGGGTCCTGGGATACATTAATGTGTCTTATAAACCCTTACAACCCCTAAGATGTAGAGAGAGTGGTCACAAAGAGTCATAAGGGGTCCTAAGACACATTCATGTGTCCTAAGACCCCTTATGACCCATCTCTCTTTATCTTAGGGATCCTAAGGGTTGTTAAGGGGTGTCAAGACACATTAATCTATCCTAGGACCCCTTAAGACCCCTTACCATGCACTAATTTATGGTATTGGATCCTAAGGGGACTTAGCAACCCTTTAGGATCCCTTACGATACATTTTAGGGGTTATGAAAGGTCATAAGGGGTCTTAGGACACATTAATGTGTCCTAGGACCCCTTAAGACCGCTTATGACCCCTTAGTACCCCTTACCTTACATTAGTGTATGGTATGGCATCCTAGGAGGTCATAAGGGGTCTAAAGGTGTTATAGGACCCATTAAAACCCCTTAGGACCCCATAGGGCCCCTTACCATATATTATTTTATGGTAAGGGGTCCTAAGGAGACTTAAGGGGTCTTAGAACACATTAATATGTCTTAGGCTCCCTTGCGACCCCTTACCATAAATTAGTGTATTTAATTGGATCCTAAGAGGTCATAAGGGTTCCTATGACACATAGGACTTGATAGGACCCATTACCATACATTAGTGTATGGTAAGGGGTCGTAAGGGGTCTTAAGGCATCCTAAGACATATTAATGTCTCCTAAAACCCCTTAAGACCCCTTAGGCACCTTACAATATACTAGTGTATGGTAAGGGGTCCTAAGGGTTGTTAAGGGTTCCTAAGACACAATAATGTGTCCTAGGACTCCTTAGGAAACATTAATGTGTCCTAGGACCCCTTATCATACACTAATGTATGGTATGGGGTCCTAATGGGTCTTAAGGGGTCCTAGGACACATTAATGTGTCATACAACCCCTTAAGAGACCTTAGGACCCCTTAGCATACATTAGTGTATGGTAAGGGTTCCTAAGGGGTCTTATGATACATTAATGTGTCCTAAGAACTCTTATGATCCTTTAGGACCCCTGTCTCTACATCTTAGGTGTTTTAATGGTTTTTAAGCGGTCCTAGGACACATTAATGTGTCTTAGGACCCCTTAATACCCCTTAGGACCCCTTACAATATACTAATGTATGGTAAGGGGTCCTAAGGGGTCCTAAGTGATCTTAAGGGGCATGAGGGCACATTAATGTGACTTAGGACCCCTTCAAAACCTTTATAACCCCTTTCTCTACATATTAGGTGTCCTATAGGGTCCTAAGGGGTCCTAAGACACATTAATGTGTCCTAGGACCCCTTACAACCTCTTATGATCCTTTAGGACCCCTTACCATACATTAGTGTATGGTATGGGGTCCTAAAATGTCATAAGAGGTCCTAGGACCCCTTAAGATCCCTCACAAAACTTTTTGACACCTTACCATACATTAGTGTATGGTAAGGGGTCTTAAAGGTCCTAAGATGCATTAATGTGTCCTATGACCCCTTAAAAACACTTACAACCCCTAATATGTAGATAAAGAGGGGTCCTAAGGGGTAATAAATGATCCTAGGATATAGTATTATGTCCTAGGATAAGGGGTCACTAGAGAGAGGGGTCATAAAGGGTCATAAGGGGTCCTATAAAATATTTATGTGTCCTAGGACCTCTTATGACCTATTAGGAACCTTTAGGACCCCTTGTCATACATCTTATGGGTCCAAAGGGTTTAAAAGGGGTCCTAGGACACATTAATATGTCATAGGATCCCTTATGACCATTTATGACTGCTCTCTACATATTAGTGGTCTTAAAGGTTATTAAAGAGGTCCTAGGACACATTAATTTGTCCTAGGACCTATTATGACCATGTACCATACATTAATGTATATTAAGGGATCCTAAGGGGTCTTAAGGGGTCTTGGGACACATTAATGTATCCTAGGACCCCTTATGACCCCTTTTGACCATTTAAGACCCCTAATATGTATGGTAAGGGTTCCTAAAGGGACTTGAGGGTTGTGAAGGGGTCCTAGGATAAAACCCCTTAAGACACCTTACCATACATTAATTTATGGTAAGGGGATGTAAGGGGTCCTAAGGGGTCCTAGGAAACATTCATGTGTTAGAGGAACCCTTATGACCCTTTAGGAACCATAAGATGTATGGTAAGGGGTCCTAAAGGGTCCTAACAAGTCATAAGGTGTATTAGGACACATTAATGTTCCGTAGGACCCCTTTTGATCCTTTATGACTCCTCTCTCTACATCTTAGGATTCCTAAAGGTTTTTAAGGGGTCCTAGGATACATTAATTTGTCCTAGGACCCCTTATGACCTCTTAGGACCACATACCATGTACACTCATGTATCATAAGGGGTATTAGGGTATTTTTAGGGGTCTTAGGACAAATTAATGTGTCCTAGGACACCTTATGACCCCTTAGGACCATTTTCAAAATTTAAGATGTATGGTAAGAGGTCTTAAAGGGTTGTTAATGTGTCCTTGTACCCCTTAAGACCCCTTAGGACCCCTTACCATACACTAATGTATTGAAAGTGGCCCAAAGGGGACTTTAGGGTCATTAATGGGTCCTAGGAGCACTTAAAACCCCATAATACCCCTTACCATATATTAATTTAGGGTAAGGGGTCTTAAGAGTCTTGAGGGGTCCTAGCACCCCTTATGACCCCTTATGAACCATAAGAGGTATGATAAGGATTCCTAAAGGGTCCTAACAAATCATAAGGGGTCCTAAGGCACATTAATGTGTCTTAGTGCCCCTTATGGGCCTTTATGAATCCTCTCTCTACATATTAGGGGTCTTAAAGGATGTTAAGGTGTCCCAAGACCCATTACGACTCCTTAACATATATAAATTTGTGCTAATGGGTCCTTAGGGGTCGTAAGGGATCTTAAAAGGTCCAAAGAAACATTAATATTTCTTATGACTCTTTAGGAACCCTCTCTCTACATGTTAGGGGTCATAAGGGTTGTTAAGGGGTCCTAAGACACATTAATGTGTTCTAGGACCCCTTAAAAACTCTTAGGACCCTTTACCATACACTAATATATGGTAAGGGGTCTTGGGGGTTTTAAGGGATCTTATGGGGTCCTAGGACACATTAATGTGTCATAGGACCCCTTATGACCTATTAGGACCCCATACAATATAATAATGTATGGTAAGCCATGATCAAGGGTTATAATATATGGTAAGGGGTCTTAAAGGGTTATTAAGGGGTCTTAGGACACATTAATCTATGCTAGGACCTGTTAAGACCCCTTACCATATAGTAATGTATGGTAAGGGGTGCTAAGGGGTTTTAAGGAGTCTTAAGGGGTCCTAGGAGACATTAATATTCCCTAAAACCCATTATGACCCTTTAGGACCCTTAAGGACCCATTAGGACCCCTAAGATGTATGGTCAGGGGTCCTAACGGGTCATAAGGGGTCCAAAGACACATTAATGGGTCCTAGGACCCCTTATGACCTCTTAGGACCCTTTAGGACTCCTAACTCTACATATTAAGGGTCCTAAGGGTTTTTGAGTGGTCCTAGGATACATTGATGTGTCTTAGGACCCCTTAAGACCCCTTACCTCACAGTAATGTGTGGTAAGGGGTCCTAAGTGGTCATAAGGGGTCTTAAGAGGTCATAGGACACATTAACATTTCTTAAGATCCCTTATGATCCTTTAGGACCCCTCTCTCTAAATATTAGGAGACAATAATATGTCCTAAAACCCCTTAAGACCCCTAAGATGTAGAGAGAGGGGTCCTCAAGGATCATAAGGGTCCTAGGTCCCATTCATGTGTCCTAGGATGACTTATGACCCCTTATGACCCTTTAGGACCCCTTAACTTACATATTAGGGGTCCTAAAGAGTCCTAAGGGTCCTAAGGGGTCTTATGACACATAAATGTGTTTTAGGGCCCCTTATGATTCTTTAGGACCCCTCTCTCTACATATTAGGGGTCATAAGGGATCATAAGGAGTCATATGTCACATTAATGTATCATAGGACCTCTTAAGACCACTTAGGAACCCTTACCATATACCAATGTATTGTAAGAGGTTGTAAGGGATCTCAAGGGGTCCTATGACATATTAATGTTTCTTAGGACCCCTTATGACCCCTTAGGACCCCTTAAGACCCCTTACAAACCCTTACCATAAACTAATATATGATAAGGGGTTAAAGGGTCCTAGGACACCTTAATTTATCCTAAGACCCCTTATAACCCCTTAGAACCTTTTAGGACCTCTTTTTCTACATCTTAGGGGTCCTAAGGGTTTTTAAGGGGTTCAAGGACACCTTAAAACACCTCAAGACCTCTTACCATACACTAATGTATGCTAAGGGGTCTTAAGGGATCTTTGGATATATTAATGTATCCTAAGACCCTTTATGACTTGTTAGGACCCTTTAATACCCCTCTCTCTTCATCTTAGGGGTCATAAGGGTTTTTAAATGATCTTATGACACATTAATGTGTCCTAGGACCCAATTTATGACTCTCTCTATCTCTCTCTCTCTCATAGATATTGGGTTGCCACCTATGACAATTGAAGAGGCATTTCCTCAATATCAAAATTATTGGCCATCATGCAATAAGAGAACTAAACTAAACTGAATTAAAAATAAATAGAAAGGAATTCATTATGTGATATACTAAGGGATATTTCCAAGCTTTACAAAGGAGAACCCACCCCTGAAGATAATGAAATTATACTTTTTCAATGTAAAAATTGAAAATTTCTATGGGTTTGTTAAGATCAATTGGCTCCGCTTCAACCTCATGAAATGGAGCGTATGTTAGGATATGATGTGGGCTACACTCATGACTTTTCTTCCATTACTAAGCATATACACTTCCTTGGAAATTATTTCTAGATAGAAATAGTAGGATACCATCTTTGTGTTGTGAATCCTATTTATCCAAAGGGGGTAAATGTCCTTTCTCTATTCTCTAGAATTAAGGGTGAACAAGTTTCTTTGCAATGTTTGGGTACTACTCAATTATGTTGTATCTATAGAAATTTGTAAACAAAAAAAGACTTATCCTCAAAATCTGGTGGGAAAAAACACATGAAAAGGGTCAATTGATTGAGGTGGGAGATGTGAATAATTTGACACCAGAAAGACTTGATGAAATGATTTAACTCAATTGGAGGTTTTGGTGTCATAATAGGTGGAAGCTCATGTAATAATTTATCAGGAAACAACAAGTGCACTAGGCATGGAGTAGATGGAAATAAATCTTCTATTTTCTATGAATTCCCGAGGATTATGAATTATTTAAGGGGTGTGCAATGCATTTGATCCTAACTTGACACAATAATATCATTATCAAAGATGTAACAAACTCTTACAATTTTGTAATAAAAACCTCTCTCTCTCTCTCTCTCTCTCTCTCTCTCTCTCTCTCTCTCTCTCTCTCTCTCTCTCNACTCTCTCTCTCTCTCTCTCTCTCTCTCTCTCTCTCTCTCTCTCTCTCTCTCTCTCTCTCTCTCTCTCACACACACACACACACACACACACACACACACATTTGGCATATGCCCTATGTAAAACACTAAAATTAAATTATTGCACCGAATGAAAAACTATTTTCAGATATATATGGTGTACGGTCTATAGGGCATGCACTCTTTTGACTGCATTGAGATCCACCAAGCCTAAGGCTTGGATTTTCCTTGAGCATCCAACCCAAAGCCTTGGAGGATTCAAATAGATCTGAGATGTGTTTTCCAAAAAATATACAAAAAATCACATTTTTTTCGTGTGTGCTCCCCATTAGGTTTGCATGTGGTTCAACAATGACAAAATCAGAAGACATGATGTTCTAGATCTCTCTATTAGCTGTCTAACCATATAATTTATTTTGAATTCTGACAATGTTAATCTTTTCATCTCTAATTTCTTTTGTAAGTATATACAAATTTTGTAAAATACTAACCTATAGTATTTTGGGCTTAGATTTTGGCTCGTTCGTTGACTTTTAAAACAAATTACTTTTTTAGAAACTAGAATCCATTCTACATACTTTGAAAAAAAAAGTTCTGATTTTCTATTGGTTTTCAATGATTTTTAGGGGAGCACACATAAATTTCACATTTTTAGGATGTGTCCACTTTGAAAATTTGTAAATAAGTATACATTCATAAAAAAAACTAGTAGAAAAATCTAGGATAAACTACGTGGTGTTAGCTAACTTCTCACTAATGTTATTAAAGTTTTTTTTAAAAAAGTTAACATTATTTATCGGAGCTATCTCTATGAAAAGTGCACTCACTCTTTCTACTGCAAAACACACAAATTCATCAAACAAGGTATTTTAGGTAAACATAAAAAAATATTCATAATACCTATATGAATGTTTTCACTTTCTCTCATACTTCTTTCCTTTCAAATACCTATATGAATGTGCTAAGCATTGTGCTCTTAGATGTCAACATGTCAACCATTTTGACTATTTTGGTATATCTCATTTAATTGTTTCTCCAAACTCAAATTCACTGAGTACAACAACATTACCACATAAAGGACCCATTGCTCTATTGTTGCAGGTAACATTTTTGAGTTATCTTAACATTGACATTGCCATTCCTTTTATTTATTTTTTAATAATTCCATTTTAAAAATTGAATGCAGAGTATGGATTGGGTGGGAGTGTTTGCATTTAGGGAAATGTTTTAGCTATGGAACAAGCAAGAGGGCAAGTGATTACATGTTTGTACGAATGCTAAATTTGCACAAATGGGTGAGGTTGGCTTTTCTAGAGAGATAGTTAGGTATTGCTAGTAGATGTGAATGAAAATATGGAAGACAATAAATATGTTATTTCCCTTATTCATTTTGGTTTTCTTTGCACTACTAACTCATTAAGACCACAACCTTCCATGACAGGTGTAGCCAAAGGCTCCGGGAGCCTCATTACATTTTTCATTGGAGGTCCACCTACTTCCAATTTAATATCTACATATCAGACCTCCTGCACAATACCATTCCCACAACAAATTTGGTATCTAATAGTCAAAATTGTACATTACAGATGCTTATAACATATATTAAGAAGTTGTATACTCTTATGTTAAGTATTTTTAATTTTTTCTTGCTTCAGTTTGAGAAAACATGATGTTGTGAATACAAACTTATTGAAACAATGAAAACTATGTAACATTGTGTCCTATTTATAGGACTTCATCTCATAATATGAAAGAAAACAAAAAGGGGATTTTTATGAGACATTATAGTTATAATTTCTCTACTAGACATGTAAACTACTTTAGTAGCTGTCATTCCAATTTTATATCTGTATCATTCTGTGCAGATGTTATGCTCATTTGTATTTTCTACATGTTTGTTTTTCACACATCATGATGTTTTGGTTCTTTCTGACCTGATTGGTTCAATTACAAAAACGCTCTACAATTTTATTTCCTCTGAAATAAATTTTTACTTCACATATTTAACTCAATAAATAAATTTATTTAGATTTTCAATTACAAACCATCTTGTGGTATTGGACTCTAATCAATGTCTTTTTCATAATATATATATTTCTATATAATGCCAAATAAATATTAGATACTAATGTTAAAGCTTCATTTTAAAATGTGATTCTTCATTCCTCTATGCATAAAAATATAAATATTGAATTGAAGTCTAAGTGGTTTCTTCATTTCAACATTAAGACATTTGATAATATTCAAGCAACTTCACATTAGAAGGCCATGTCTAATTCCAAAGTTAAAAAGATAAATAGGCCAACTAGGTGATTCCTTCTATCCAATGTTAACTTATCTAATATATTTCTATTTATAAAAGAGCCTAAAATCTTTTGAACACCCAATTTTACTACTTTCTTCACACATCATAATGTTTTGGTTCTTTCTGACCTGATGGCTTCAATTATAAAAATTGCTCTACAATTTTATTTCCTCTAAAATAAATTTTTACTTCACACATTTAACTCAATAAATAACTTTATTTAGATTTTCAATTACAAACCATCTCCTCGTATTGGACTCTAATAAATGTCTTGTTCATAATATATGTTTCTATATAATGCCAAATAAATACTAGATACTAATGTTAAAGCTTCATTTTAAAATGTGATTCTTCATTCTTCTATGCTTAAGAATATAAATATTCAATTGAAGTCTAAGTGGTTTCTTCATTGTAGCATTAAGACATTTGATAAAATTCAAGCAATTTCACATTACAAGACCATGCCTAATTCCCAAGTTAAAAAGACAAATAGGCCAACTAGGTGATTCTTTCTATCCAATGTTAACTTATCAAATATATTTATATTTATAAAAGAACCTTAAATATTTTGAACACCCAATTTTACTACTTTCTTCACACATCATGATGTTTTGGTTCTTTCTGACCTAATGGGTTCAATTACAAAAATTGCTCTAAAATTTTATTTCCTCTAAAATAAATTTTTACTTCACACATTTAACTCAATAAATAACTTTATTTAGATTTTCAATTACGAACCATCTCCTCATATTGGACTCTAATAAATGTCTTGTTCATAATATATGTTTCTATATAATGCCAAATAAATACTAGATACTAATGTTAAAGCTTCATTTTAAAATGTGATTCTTCATTCCTCTGTGCATAAGAATATAAATATTCAATTGAAGTCTAAGTGGTTTCTTCATTTCAGCATTAAGACATTTGATAAAATTCAAGCAATTTCACATTACAAGACCATGCCTAATTCCCAAGTTAAAAAGACAAATAGGCCAACTAGGTGATTCCTTCTATCCAATGTTAACTTATCAAATATATTTCTATTTATAAAAGAACCTTAAATCTTTTGAACACCCAATTTTACTACTTGCTTCAAATACATTTTTAATTGATGATATTATTAGTGGAAGAAAGCCAAATAGGGAAAGAAATCTGCTTAAATAATAATACAATCAATAACATATTATCATCTATGCTTAAAAAAATAAATTAAATCTAAGAGCTATCTTCTTTTAAACATAAGAACATTTGACAATATCCAAGCAATTTCACATTACAAGATCATGTCTAATCCCCAAATTAAAAGGATGAATACATTGATTCGTTGCTTCCTGTTACTCTAATTTATGCTAGATCTAATATATTTGTAATTATACAACAAGCTTAAATATTTTGACCACTCAATTAAACCACTTGATTTAAATACATTTTAAAATGATTTCAGAAGATGACTTACATCTTTCAATGTAAGAATTCAACATCAAACACAAAAATTAAAGGTAATGTTCATTGGCATATCAATTAAACATACACATATTAAAGAATTCCTTTCAATATCTCTTTAAATTATAAACTATATCAAAACACAAATCTTTTATTATAATTTTTCTTCCTTACAAATTTTCTTATATCAAAATGTTAACATTTTTTTAACATATCAATATAATCAATACTAAATAAAAAATTATCATATGCATTAATCAAATCCTATGTATTTAAAAAAAAACACTCATTTTCCTTTTTCAGGTTTCCTTTCACTCACAATACCTCCCCAACTATATCTGCATATCAGTGATTCATTGCACTATATAAAAAAATGTGCAACGACTAGTTTCTAGATACATGTATTTCCAAATCAAGAAACAAATAGTGGATTCTACAAATTTGGTTGGTCTCAATCCCAATATTAAGTTCTTGGTTGTTCGCATAGTTGAAGAAAACATATATTGGCAAGTTGATATAAATAGTCTCATGTCACATCACATTGGATTTATACTATTGGAAAATGTCCTTCCCATATCCACAAATTTCTCAAATACTCGCAATCTATCTTATCATCACTGAGAAAGAAGGAAAGATAATCAAAGTAGGCTTTAAGAAGTGTAGGAAGGGAGTCATAACTCAATTTGACAATATGAATGATTGGATTTGGATCAAGATAGGAAGATGAGTATTTTATGTGTAGAATTAGCTACACTTCAATTTAGATGATTCATAAATTTCATGATTTGAATATATATTTACGTCCTAGGTGTTTCTATTTTGGAAAGCCCCAACCTCTTTTGTGTGATGAACGACAAGAAGTTGTGGAGAGCCAGTGACTGCCATCAGGGTATTGTTGGACTTCAATCTTATGCCATCTCTATCCGAACAAGTGCTTTGCTGATTTGACCTCACAAATACAACTCGCTTTTATGTGGCATTGTTGGCGTGAAGAAGTTAAAGGATAGAGATTAAACCATCACTGTAATTAGCTTCCTCATTAAATTCCGCAATGCCACCAAGACTATAAACAGTCCTATCAGAATGTTCTTATTTTGAAATTTGTAGCCTCAAATTACATATTGTCAACAACTTCGTTCCAGCACCTATGCAGACTTGAGCCACCGCCCACCTAATTTGATAGAGAAAATTAATGTGGTTGATGTGTCCCATTTAATGAGACTTCATTGAAATTCATTTCAAAAGTATAGTATACACTTATACCATGCCGCGGATGTTGACATCTTCTCATCGAGATGAACCACTACCCATCTAGTTTGTCAGAGCCATGTTGTTCTTTTTTTGAAGTTAAAATGACATATATGGTCCGTAACTTCTAATATAGAGACTTCCAGATTTGATTTGGCAGAAGACTTAGGAGGCCTACAAAAAATTTGTTGGCTCTTCCTAAATTTATATGTTCCTTCTATTGAAACTACTTACAACTTCGCTTGGAGAGTCATTGCTGCAATTTCTTCTGGACAAGGTATTTCGCTTCCTCCTCTTTCTTTCTTGAATAGTTAATCTATTCTTTAATTTGATAATATGTATTTGAAAGGTCTCCAAGATTTAATACTTTGTTGTGCTTTGTTTCCTTCTCTTTCTTTACAACATGCTTCCTCTTTCCTATCCACAACATATAAATATATTTTGAGTATGAAAGAAATGAGTAAGATCAAAACAAACTCAAGTACCCCTTTTGTGGATGCAAACACTTATTGCATCGTCAATGCATCACTTTGGCATACCGTTTTCATTATTTCATTACCAGGTTCATCATTTCTTATTTCATGAATACATGGTGCAAAATCCTTGCATATAAGTAAAGAAAAAATATCTACGTAAAAGACAATGCTTGTGATAAATTTGTTCGGTATTCTTTGTAGAAACTAAATATTTGTATTAAAAAAGTATGTTCTTGCCACAAATATACATTGAGCTTTAACCAGTCATGAAGTTTAATTGAAAATATGAGGGTAGCAGCGATAACTAAAGATCTCAACAATAAAACAAATAGTTGAAGAAATCTGCCAAAATTTAGCATAGGAGGCCTAAAAATCTGCAAAACAATTACTTTTGTACAAGATGAAAATTTTAGCAAATAGAAATCCATTTATTTAATATTCTATGTAAGGGCATTTATTTACTACAAATATTGCCTCAGCCAAAACTTCATATCCAAGAAAGATGAATTTCGGTGAAATAAAGGAATATAATTTAGATTGACAATGGAAATTGTAGGAAAATGAAAATATATTCCAGGAAAACAAAAATATTTGCAGATTTAAGTTTATACAAAACACAAATTGATTTTAACACCATACTGTCACTTTTGGTGCATCCCTCTGAAATGTTAAAAAAATAGAGTATTTCTTTTGATAGATGTGAAATTGCAAATACCTTCCTCAACCTATATGCAAAACATGGAAACATAAATAGGTTACATGGAGTGTATATGGTGCATGAAAAATGGGGAAGTGGAGAATGCAACATATTTTGAATGTGCCCTTGCAATGCACTGCCAGATAGCTCGTGGGAGGTGATCACCATTAACTTAGCTTGCTGGTCTCAATGCATTTGTTCTATACCATAGAATAATAATCTCATTATACCTTAGTTTCTGGCTCTCAATCGGACTGCTACCTTGAAGTCCATCTGTGTTTGAACGTTCGGTGTTGAAGATGCTTTAATCTTCTTATGGAAGACGCGACTGTTCCCTCCTCCTCCCTTTCCTCCATACCCACACAATCTCTCTCTTCAAACATTTTTGGCTCCCATTGTCATCAGAAAACTTGACCAGCCACTCTATTTAGGATTGTTTCTCTCAGAAACCAGAAACTAGTGGTGAATACAAATTTTAAAACTAAAGGTGGAGCGAGAACATCAACAACTATACAAGTTGTAGACAGAACGATAATAGGTGGCATGATGTATTGGTCTATTCATAGCATGCATGCCATGTGGAGACTTCAGTTATGGATGCATTTGAGAGTAGTTAGAAAAAATCAAGGACATGTGGAGACTTCAGTTATGGATGCATTCAAGAGTAGTTAGCAAAAGTCAAGGACATAGTAGAGTGCTAACTTTTAACAAGTTCAAGTTTGACACTTTTTACTACATAATTCATCGGAGACTTATAGATTTGTTTATTGTTTTTTTTATAAAATTAGGTTATTAAAATATTATTACTTTTACTTTTCAAAATATTACTACCAACTAATGGCAATTGGGTAAGAGTCTAAGAGCTCTATGCATGTGAATCGAAATATAGAAACATGCAATCGAATCTAGAACTATCTTATAAAAGAAATCTGATATCCCTTTCATTTCCAAAAGTAGATGAGATGCTCCTCCTTTTATGATATGTGAGGTTAAGGAAAGAGGAATGGGTGGTAAAGGGAAACCCCTAGCATGGATAAATGCTTTGCCCCCACCACTCACTTTGACCGCCTTAGCACAGTAAATGTTTGGACCAAATAACACATGTGTCAACTTTATAAAGACAATCCTCATCACTTACATAAGGCAAAACCATTAATTTTAGCATAAATAGGTTCAAAATAATTCAAGATCTATGGCCAAGGCACCCTCTCTGACTTGAAATTAGAAGAATTAGATTTTAAAACCCTTTCAAAGAATGCAGATCATATCAATTCCAATAGAACAAACATCTTGCGAAGAGATGTGCTCAATGAACAATTCCTAAAACTTCATAAAGGCTCCAAAGTAGACAACACAAAATAAAAATTAGCAAGGAAAATAAATCTTCATAGCTTCACCATATTTAGCTATTAATGTAGCATAAAAATCCCCAAGAAGTAGACATAACCCACATAACTACCGATCATTTTCAATGTCAACACTAAACATAAGCCAAAACACTTGTATTTCCTAGCAGAGTAAATAGAAATGATGCCAAAGAGGTATTATATGGATTGTATTGAGACAGTGCTAGATTTTGTGTGGAGGGAAGTCGCCTAGTCTATAGGAAAGAAGTGGAGTATAATTGGTAGGGGCCTCCATTCACTATATCCAACTCACCATTTGCAAAAATAGTTTGGGTTTTTTTTGTTTCAACTCTATTTTTAGTTGCAGTGTTGAAAGAAATAATGGTGCAATGGTATTTGATCCTTCGATCCCCATTTTGATGGCTAGGTAATCACCAGTAGATGAAGATCAGCTATGAATCTTCCCATAAATTCAGCAAAGCTGCATACCAAAAATGAGTCATTGTAAATAAATGGAGATGATATCTTAGCCATGATCAGACTTGAATACATTACTCTTATAATCTATCTTTTACCTTTTCATCTCCATAACAGTCATGTTTCCATCCGGCCCATCCTCTCCAAAAAGCTGTTGTGTCAAATCAAGATATCCATGCAATCTTTGTTGAGTAATGAAGTACGGGGAACACCGTACGGCTATTCAACCATACAGTATTCAATTTTTGCAGTACGGCGAACACCGTACGGTGTTGAAGTTGACTGTATAGTAAAGGGATGAAGTTGACCGTATGGTAAAGGGAAGAACCATATGGTGTTGAAGTATGTGTTTGCACCGTATGACAGAAAGTCACCGTACGATGAAGAGAATGAAAAGAGGAGTTCCTGTACGGTAAGGAGACTCCCGTACGACGAAGGCTAGAGGTATGGTGGAGTGATGCCATACGGCCATAGGGTGTGTCAGGTGTGCCGTAGGTGCCAGGTGCTAGGTACCATAGGTGTCGGGTAGTATGTGCCAGTACAGAGTACGGTGGGCACAAGTACGTGGTGTGAAGAAGAGTTGGTTGACCATTCTAAACTGTAACGGTTGATATACCAATACGGAGTACGGTGGGCATGAGTACGTGGTGTGAAGCAGAGTTGGTTGACTATTCTGAACTGTAATGGTTGATATACCAATACAGAGTATGGTAGGCACGAGTACATGGTGTGAAGCAGAGTTGGTTGACCGTTCTGAACTGTGACAGTTGACATACCAAACTCCATAACGAATTGCATAGTGTATAAATGTATGCGAGATTGGTTGATAGAGTAAGGCTAAGTTTGTGGTTAACAGTAATGGTTGTATTGTTGTAGAGGCTATGAGGGCTAAGGCTATAAGCCTGAAGAACAGTGTCATAGTGGTAGAAGTTGGGTTGATTGTAAAGGCAATCTGAGCTTGAGTCTATTATTTGTATGTAATGTATTGGTTACTGTAATATGAAGGGGTGACACTCTGGTTCTTGGCTGGTGGGTTTTTTTCCCGGAAGGGTTTCCCATGTAAATCTCTGTCTCATGTGTTTTATCTTGTATGTGTCTTTATTTTCTCTATTCTTATTTTTCCTATGCATCTTAGTAGATTTGATCTTTATATAATTTCCCATGTAAATTGGCATTTGGAAGGCGTTTCCTAACAAGTGGTATCAGAGCCAGACCCATTACCATTATTCTATTGGATAGGGTTGGTTGTCTGGGTAGGGTTAATCATTGGTGTCAATTTGGTTCCAGTGGGAGTTTGTGAAGTGTTGTTCTTGCAGTCGAGATGGCAGGTACATTAGGGAGAATAGAAATTGAAAAGTTTAATGGCACAAACTTTGAGTTGTGGAAACTTAAAGTTTAAGATATGTTGGTAGACCAAGATCTATGGACTATTGTGTCTGGGAACAAGCCTTTAGGAATGAAGTAGGAAGATTGGGATCTGGCAGATCGAAAGGCGAGAGGAATGATATGATTGACACTGGCAGATAGTGTTTTGTTAAATGTCTATGAGGAGAAAACTGCACATTCTTTGTGGAAGAAATTGGGAGATATTTATCAGGAAAATCCTTGGTAAACAAGCTCTTCCTGAGAAAGAAATTGTACTCTTTGAAGATGAACAAAGGAATTGCTGTGGCTGGTCATTTAAATGTGTTCAATATGGTGATTACACAACTGACATCTGTTGGTGTGTCCATAAGTGAAGAGGAGCGTTGCATGTTTTTGTTGAGTTCTTTGCCTGATTCATGGGACCATCTTGTGATGGCCATTGGAAGTACGACTACTCAGTTTAAAATGGATGAAGTAGTTTCTGCACTTCTGTCAGAGGAGATGTGAAGGAGATCTTCTAAAGTGGCTAAGGAGGCTCTTTTTGTTCGAGACCAATTGAAGGACAACAACAAGAAGAAATGTAAAGTGAAGTGCTAGAATTGCAGGCAGACTTGTCATATCCAAAAGGATTGCAAAGAGAAGAAGAAAAAGAATAAAGTAGAGACTTCTTCTGATTCTGAGTCTACTGACGATGACAACAAAGATGTTAGCGGTGCTGCTTTGGTTAATCGGTCATCTGATGATGACTGGTTGGAATAATTAAATCTTCATGTGGAAGATGGTGGTCACGATGCCATGTGCGACTCGACACTACAATACGGTAGGAGTTGTTGGCAGTGATGTACATGCCATGTGTAACTTATCACCACAGTTCAGTGGGAGTTGTTGGTAGTAGCGTAGCAAATGTTTTTCATCAATATTGCAGATGGTGGAAGGTGAAACCCTGATGTGGCAGAAGGGTCTTTTCACATTTGTTGAAATACTGATTGGAGATGTTTATCTTCATGTGACTGAAGATGTTGACATCTTGAGGGCTCAACGGGGTCCTTGGTAAAAGGTGTGGATTCTATTTTCATGGTAGCCATGTTGAGTAACTCCATACTTCACCAAGTGGGAGATTGTTGAGTAATGAAGTACGGGGAACACCGTACAGCTATTCAACCATATAGTATTCAAGTTTTGCAGTATGGGGAACACTGTATGGTGATGAAGTTGACCATATGGTAAAGGGATGAAGTTGACCATATGGTAAAGGGAAGAACCGTACGGTGTTGAAGTATGTGTTTGCACCGTACAACAGAAAGTCACTATACGGTGAAGAGAATGAAAAGAGGAGTTCCCGTACGGCAAGGAGACTCCTATACGATGAAGGCTGGAGGTATGGTGGAGTGATGCCGTACAACCATAGGGTGTGTTGGGTGTGCCGTAGGTGCCAGGTGCTGGGTACCATAGGTTCCAGGTAGTATGTGCCAATACAGAGTATGGCGGGCATGAGTACAAGGTGTGAAGCAGAGTTGGTTGACCATTCTGAACTGTAATGGTTGATATATCAATACAGAGTATGGCGGGCATGAGTACGTGGTGTGAAGCAGAGTTGGTTGACCATTTTGAACTGTAATGGTTGATATACCAATATGGAGTACGACAGGCACAAGTACGTGGTGTGAAGCAGAGTTGGTTGACCATTCTGAACTATGACGGTTGACATACCAAACTCTATAACGAATTGCATAGTGTATAAATGTATGCGAGATTCATTTATAGAGTAAGGCTAAGTCTGTGGTTAACAGTAATGGTTGTATTGCTATAGAGGCTACGAGGGCTAAGGCTGTAAGCCTGAAGAACAATGTCATAGTGGTAGAAGTTGGGTTGATTATAAAGGCAATATGAGCCTGAGTCTATTATTTGTATGTAATGTATTGGTTACTGTAATACGAAGGGGTGACACTCTGGTTCTTGGCTGGTGGGTTTTTTTCCCGGAAGGGTTTCCCACGTAAATCTTTGTCTCATGTGTTTTATCTTGTGTGTGTCTTTATTTTCTCTGTTCTTATTTTTCCTATGCATCTCAGTAGATTTGATCTTTATATAATTTCTCGTGTAAATTGACATTTGGAAGGCGTTTCCGCAAGTAGCTTTCCAAACAATCTTGAGATGGGATATATGACCTTCGGTCCTCATTTCCTTGCATAATTCAGCCACACTGGTTTTGTAACAGTTTCACTGCTCTCCATCATACCCTTCAAATATCCTCTATAGATTTATCCTCGTAATAGCAAGTAGAATGTGAAGGTTTTGATTCTCACAAATTCAGAATGCATGAATACTTCTATGAACGTGGTATTTCATGCCCACAAAATTTCAAGTCTAGGGACTAAAAATAATATGGCTAATTAAGTGTAAAAGATTCTTTTTCCTTCTTACTTACGAAAGGGAGGAATATGTATCTGTCTTTTATTGATGGCAGGATACAAGTTCAAATCTGAAAAGCTGTTATTATAAAGCTTGCCCTCAGGAGAAGGAAACAGTCAGCGTGGTCCACTGGTTAAGGGGTTAATTTCCAATTTGGGGTTTTTTTCTAGTGGACCTACCTTATATGTGTTGACCCTACTTTTTTATGTTTTTTTAATCTCTAATAACATTATTTTTCAATCTTATGGCTATTCATATATTCTCTTTATTTTATTTTCCCAGCTTATGGTCTTTGTAAATTAATTCATATATGGCAAGCATTTTTGTCCTATGTAGAAAATCATGAAATTGGACTTTGGATTTTGGTGGTTGTAGGTTCAAGATAGACAATCTTAGCTGTAAATGTTTTATTGTTCATCTTAAGAAATATTAATTTTTATATTAAAATTTTTATATTATTTAGAGAAATTTAAACAATAATTGGATTAGTTTTGAGGTCCTAGAAATAATAATGTGTCTCAAGTGAATAGAATAATAAAGAAAAGAGATCTTCTATAGAGCTGTCCACCCTACTTCCAAGTCTTTTTTTAGGCTCAAAATAAAAGACCTGAGATTCGTAAGATCTATAATTTTCAGACATACCTATAAATCAAATTAACTAAACTATTAACTAAACACTATCGGTGCACGGTTATTGGTACAATTTTGTTTCTATTACACATCAACTTGCACCAATAACCCACCGGCAGTGTTTATTGAATAGAAATCCCAAATATTTTTTGTTGCTATTTTGAATCATCTCATCTTTGTGTTGTTTATACTAAGTGAATGTTGTTAACCTTCTTGTTGAGTTTAATAAATTTAATAAAGATCTTTAAATACATTGAGTTTTTGGGTCAAATCTACATTTTTTAAAGAAGAATTATAGATTAATTTTTTGAATTTAATTGGTTTAAAAAATTATTAGTATTTATATTTAATTTTTATAAAACTGTTTAGTTATTATTTTATATAACAATTTAATTATATTTATTCAAATTTTATAATAATTTTATAATTAACTTAAGAAATATAATATATTTCCAATAAATTAATATTATATATAAACTTATTATTTAGTATTCATTTTTTGTACTTAATGTTAAGACTTTGGACTTAATTTCTTTAGTTACAATACTTTGAAGTTAGTATAATTGTTTTAATTTTTAAATATTTTTAAAATTTACAAATAATAAATATAATATGTATTAGTTACAAATTACTTAATTAGTAGGAGCTATTTTTCACACCAAGTTAAATTTTGACATTGCTCTCAAAATTCACCTGTAGAGGTTTCGAGCCAAACTCAGTGACCTATGTTTCATGAGACCTGGTTCACAAGAACCCATCTCTCAAGATAATGAATGGAACACTTAGTAGTCATTACATCTAGCTTTAAAAAACATAAAATCATAGTTTAATTTTAGGCTTAATTTAATTTGATGGCTTTCTAAAATGAAATGGTTTCAAAACTCATGTGCATTACATAAGATTTTTTTGGAAATTTGAAACACAAGCAAATTATACCAACACTACACTTATACTTACCTTAAATGTTGACTTGTATATTTGTTGAATAGGAATTGGGAAGCTGATTTGAAAGTCAACAAATTTGCCTATAGAACTATTAAAGGTGTCATAGTTTATACACAACATACCATCCTTAACAGGTATGCCCGCACCTTAAAAAATTTTAAATGACACATTCTATATGCCATTGAATTTTTAACAAAAAAAAAAATTCGTTGCTCGCAATAAATTGTTCTACTTATAGTTTCCAAATAAAATTTAATTTAGATAGTATAATATTTCCTTGACTTTATTTTTGTTGACTTATGGCTACACTTTTTAACAAATAATGAAATTCCCCTACTAGGGGTAAAGAATGGTAAATCAACAACTTATCTAACAACAAAATTTTCAAACTACTTATCATTATGTGTCAAAAAAATTCTATTTGAATACAACGTGCTCAAGCTTCTTTGCATTAAATTGATCTGCATTTTGCATATACTGTAATGCCCCACTAGGGAACCCAAGAAAGATTAACCTAAAACATGATACTATGTGTGCTGAATAATTTTTTTTAAGTTAACATAAAGAAACACACAATCATGCGAAAGCAAATCTGAAACCCTTCAAGCACAATTCAACCACAAATCTGGCGACTATGAAGATCTGAGCACACACACAAGCAAGACAAAAATTCCCAAAATCCTCAAAGCAACAAGAAACCACAACAATCCACAATCCTTCAAAAATCTCAAATCACCAAGAGCTCTCCAAATCCAAAAACCTGTTATGAGGGAAATGAGAGAAGAATTCTCCTAAAAAGAATCAACTTCCCCTAATTGTGCAACCCCTCATGACAACTCCCCATTCAATCCCTAAATTAACTCCACTCAAAATTGAAAGTAAATCCAATTTAAATAAATAAAATATTCTTTATTTCCACAACTCAACTTTGACTCCTAATTTCAAGTTGAGATATTTAAATTTGAAAATACTTTTTCAACACATTCATGCACATGTAATTAATAAAATATTAAATTAAATAGATTAAATATTTATGTCACAATATTACATGCAACCAAATATTTAATTATTTGATTAATCATATAAGCACATTTACTATAGTTTTCAATTAAATATTTAATTAAATCAAAATATTCAAATATTTCAATTTAATTAATTATCTAAAATAAACTTAGCATATAATTAAATAATTAATTCAACTATAATCCATTAAATCATTAAACATAGAAAATCACTCAAAATCCAATAAATCACCTGAAAGCAAACACGTGCAAAACACATACATACTCAGGAGAAAGGGCATTCAAATTCTGTCAACCTAGACAAATCTGGATAGGGTAGTCATATTGAAACTCATCCAACATTAGGATGATTAGGCTTAGGTTAGGGTTTTAGATCTGTATGTTACCTCCCCTCTTTACTATTGAGATGAATATTTATGGGCATGCTCACTCCTGCCAATTCAGGGAAGATGATGCCCTGTACCTGCAATCCTATCATCAAAAGAACATGCATGTACATGCAACATAATATCACAAAAAATGATAGGGGTTGATCGGACATGTGGATCTCACTGAAGAAAGTAACTACATCTCCGTCCTCTACCACAAAAACATGAAAACAGATACAATAAACATGATAACCATACACATGCAAGTATGGGGTAAGTACAACATAATAAAAACATAAATCATCACATCATGATAATATCCACAACATCATAATCAATAATCATCATTAACTGAAAGAATAATAGCTCTCATGAAAGTACCCTAAAAGAATTCGGCCAATCAACTGAAACCAATGCCTAAAAGAGTATAGCATCACAACTAAAAATCAAAACATGAGTGGGTATTACATCCACCCACCCCAGGATTAGGCTTACTCCTCGAAGCCTAAAACAAATAGGGATACAACTCCCATAAACATGAAGCATCTTAATGAGTCACATAAGACTCAACATGTAGATCCCATAGGACCTTTCCCTGCTCTCTGGTTCAAACTCTGAGGATCATTTCCCGCTATAGGAAATTGAAACCTAGCTGTAATGCCCACCCTAGAATCTTCCTATATTAGATGGACAGGACTATTGCTTTGACACTTTGGATTTTAGGATGGACTATGATTATTATTTAGTTAGCATTTTATGAGAAATTTGAGCATATATGTTTGGTTACTGTACTTATTTGGACATATTAAAGGAGTTATACTTTAATGATGAATGGCTAGAAATGAACTATCAGTAAAATGTTTTACATTGATTTGTGTTATGATGTTTATATTTTGATTTAACCCTACTGACCCTATTATGGTTGATGTTCACTGGTTGATGTGAGTGTAGGATGAGGAGGGGCAGTCGTAGTCAGTCATACAAGAGATCCACACAATGTCGCACTCTCCCTCCTTGTTTGCTACTGTCTATTTATATATATATATATATATATATATTTGTATATGCATATCAGTTGGTGATGCAGGATGCAGGTACCAGGCATCGTCTCCACCTGGCTACACAGGTCTAAGCGTGCCTTCAAAATCCTCTAACTGTTGATGTGTGGAGATTTAACCAAGATAGTCTCAAGTTTACCCTTGGACTTAGAATTCTGTTTAGGGAGTTATCCTTGTTGGGGTAGTAGAATGAAATTTATGTTATAGACTTGATTTGATGTAAGTCTGAGTTTATGCTATGAGTTAGAATTAATTGTTTATATGCATAATAAATAATTATGGTATAATTGTTTGTATTTAATATAGGTATGTGTATATGTGGGTGCACACGCATATATCCATGCTTATATAAAAAAAAAAAAAATTGTATGTTTTCATTAATTGTGTAAATGGTATATTATTTATTATAAGTAAATAAAGTGAGTTAAATATAGCATATTTGATGAATGTGTTAAATAAAAGTAAAAAAAATAATAA
>MU226473.1:2294322-2313348 GCA_018584345.1 Thuja plicata
TATATATATATATATATGGACTTACCCAATGATAACGAACAAGACAAGCGTTCTCAAAGAAATCAAAAACAAAGATTAAGATACCATGCTACAAAGGACATCATCAACACAAGAAAAAGAGACACCCACCAAAGCCTTGTTCATGCATCAAACTCTTCTACACTGCCAACATCACCTGTAGGAATCCATCTACAAGCATATATACAAAAAATACACAATACCACTTAGGTGACCCCACTAGAGAAGATATACTCTCCAGATTTTTCTCAAGAATATTGCACACCAAGGAATCATTTCCGTTCCAAGTTGGATAGCCTTCTACTATTAAAACATGGGGAGTTTGCATGGAAATATATCGAAGAATTAAAACAAGACAATCAAATGAGTCAACCAATTGTTATAGATGCATATCGGAGAAAAATGGAAATCGGTTTTCAAAATGGAATAATATGGACCCTGGTGAGCAACCTCAATGTTTACAAGTCCTTACTCAAATTGAAGAGATGTTGATTACAAGAATCAACCCTATTCTTCAGGTTACTTATGCAAGAGGTGGTTGACTGAAATACAACAAGCACACAAAATGTTTTCCTCAAGACATTACCATAATAGCATCATTCTTGCCAAGATGAGTATATGACTTGGACATAATTATAGTCAACAAAGAAAATATTGGGAATAAAAAATATAACTTCTATGTTAGTAGAGCTCATGTTTATGAAGCATTAAAATACAAAATAAATAATGACCCATTTTACAGAGATGTACAGTTAGATGAATAAGCTTTGTCATCTTTGCTGAATTATTCCACTAATATTATAGACCTTTTGTACACAACCACTTCAAATGTAGATCCTATTGATAGGCCTTCTACATCAATAAATGCAACTGATGAAGACCAAATAGATTAAATTATGTAAGCCACGTCATTTGTGCCAAACCTTCACACTTTAAGAAGAGAAATGGAAGAGGTATGATCATTTCTATACCTAGGGGAAGGTCGACCAGTTCTAGATATACAATGGATATCCATTTATACATCTCCCACTAATGAATACACAAAAGAAGGGTTGTTTGCAATGGAATTTCTAACTCTCTACCCTCAAGGAAAAGCTGCATTTAAGCAACAACATATAAAAGATGTCAAATTGCATGAATATGCTCATCACTTGTTGCGCTATCATGAAAATAGATTTGGGTAGCTCCCACAATTTAGAAACTTCATACTTAATATCCTTGTGTGCCATCAAAGCCAAGCAAAAGCCTCTTTATTTTTTCATAAACAAATAGATGGTACGATACCTGTATCCATTTATGACCTGCATGAAAGGTTGAAGGACATGCTTGATGAAAAGCTTGGTGACCAACTCATGTGCTTCAACTCATCAATTCGTGGCACACGAGCATTTTGGAATAAAAAAAGAGGAGAGCTTCTTGACATGGTGATTCAAATAGGATACCCAACTCTATTTTTCACACTCAGTGCACTAGATACTAAATGGCTAGACTTGCAAAAGGTAATATCAACCACCTCACCACCAAACTCGAGCGCGGAAACAAGATGGCAATTACAAAATGTAATTGGAAATCCCCACCTAGCAACACTCTATATGTACCACAAATTCACAACATTCTTGGAGAAGGTCCTAGATAATCTTCTTGGTGCAACAAATCATTGGTACAGGTGCAAAATCCCCTCCATTCCACTTTCAAGTTTATTTTACCTCACAGTAATTACTAAAGAAAAAGACTCTCAGGTATGAATGGAAACACAAAGGATCTGCACATATAAATGGATTCATTTGGCTACGACACATACAAGAGATTGGGAAATTAAAATGAAATAATACTCAATCCATCCAAAATGCACTTGACTTTATTGATAGATATGTCTCTGCCTGCAACCCACAAAGACTTCAGGTGCGTAATCAAAAAATTCATCGATCAATAGTTGATGATCCATGTTTAATAGACACAAAACTGATTACTTCTCCTAACCCCGCCAGTGACTACATAAACCTTCTTAATCATGTGCAATGACACACAAGATATACCCCCCAAACATGCCTACAAATGAAAGGGTCTTCTCTATTGTGTCACTACAAAGCACCCTAGACCACGCAAGACAAATCAAAACTCTACAAAACTGACAATGGCCATCTTGCCCACATCCCAGCTTGTAATGATGATTGCCTAAACATACACAACCCACAAATACTATCCATCTGGCAAGTTGATGTAGACTTCCAACCCATCTTGTCAATTGATGCAGTAATCAAGTACATTGTGAAAAATGCAACAAAGGCCAAAAACAAATCAGAAATGTACCATGTCATGTTGTCTCACATTTCAACAAGGTTTGACTCTGAAAAACTAGCCCCAATTTATTTTCAAAGAATGCTACTTGAAAACCTAGTTGACTGTGACATTGGTGCCCAGGAAATTTGCCACCTCTTGCTCAAACTTCCACTATCCATATCTAGTAGGAAATTTGTATCTTTAAATGTCTACCAAAAAAACTTACAACATAACCAATTGCACCAGCAACAGATACAACATACCCCAACTATATTGAATCCTACATCCAATGCCCTACACAGCTAGAGTCCTCACCACTTATAGAGGTCACCCAAAAATGGACCTTTAATTATATAAGGAAAAAAACCAATGGGAAAAGTGCTCCACCATAGCTATTGTCTGAGTCTCTCCATGCTTCACAGTCATCCCTTCAAAGGAAGAAAATAGCTTTGATTCATTTTGTTGGAGTGAATTAGTTCAATACAAACCATTCTGCAACCTTCAAACAAGTATTGGATCAACATCATGTGACATAAAACATAATTGGGAAGCTTTTTCAAACCAATACCATCCTTGGCATGTGCATAGAACCAATCTTGACCTGGAACAAGAAGATGAAATTGAAAGCCCACTAAGCAATAAAAACATTTTGCTTGCACCAAATTAATGGAAAGTCTTGTCAGGATTGTGCATAGGCCTACCTATTGACCTAAATAAAACAGACATGATTGGTAAGAAATATATAGACTTGAACAATAAATGGGAAGATTTATCATTCAATCTATCACAAAAATAAATAGTAGTTGCTTTCATTAAAAGTAACTGTACCATGTTTCAAGTCCACCAAAATTGCAATAACCATACACAAACTACGTTGTCTACACAAAAAAAAAAACATAATAAATTGTTCTATGCCATCTACATTCGACGGCCCAAGAACCACCCCTAAAGATACTTGTATAAGGCACAAAAAGCATAAGAAAGTCACTCCTTATTACTATTACCCAAATTTCCTCTCATATGAATTTTGGCATCAAGTGGAGAAAAATGAGACTCCCATGAGGGTTGAGGCCAACTTGTACATTTATGTTCATGATTATAGGTCTTGATCTTGTTCTCTTCTTTTTGACAAGTCTCTAGTGTACCCTTATTCATGGAAAAGGACCCAAGTGAAAAAAACCCAAAACATTTCATGGTAAAACCCTAGTTCTCCATGCCATGATCTATTTCTTCATTACCTTTTCAAGTGACTTAAGTTCCTTATTTTATTCATGTGCTCATTTATCTTCTTTGTTTATCTCTTAGTCACACAAATGGAACATAATATTCCATATTATCTAGTGACTTCACATTTTTCCTTGGTCGTGTGATCTCAGAGGGGAAGAGAATATCCTCTTGAGTCATTGAGATTTCACAAAGACCGTTGATCAAGTTTCAACTCTTGTGGTTATCGCGTAATCTCACATCAAAAGGGAATCTGCTTAAGTGTTTAGGAGTTTTAGCACAAACCGTGGATCAGTTTAAGTTTAGATTTAGATCATGTGGATGGTGTGGGATCTCAAGATAAACTCTATGGTTAAATTTTTATTTAGTGACTTCTAGGCTAAGTGTATCTCGTAATTCCCAATTTGAATCAGAGTTAAGTCTAGTTTGTTTTCCCTTCAGTCTCACAATCATCGAATGAGATCAGGGCTAAGTCCTTTCTTTTGATATTTCAAGTGGGTCGTCAATTGCATTATGATCCTATAGTTTCCGCTAAGTCTCTAGGTAAATTCAAAGGTCAACAAAGTTTAGGAGATTTCATGCGGGCCATCGATACAAATATGATCTAATGGATCTCACCAAGTCTCATCAAAAAACCATGGTTAGACTAGATAATTAGAGATTGTGAGATGTGTTCAGTCACCAAATATTTGAATGTACCAGGGTTAATGATAAAGTTAAGTTCAGTTTCTAAGTTTGCAAAAGATCAAAATCTGCACCATTGATCGTGTTTTGATCTCACGGTAGTCGCTTAGTCTCATAAGGAAATGGAATACTCTTCTATGATTTGGAGATTAAGCACAGATCGTAGATATTGGGTCTTATCCTGTGGTGCTTGTGCGATCTTGTTCTAAACTTAGAGTTAATTAAAAGTTTCAGTGACTTAGAGACATGAAGAATTCCATACACCAGGGTTAAACATGAGTAGGAGCAGAGTTAGGGTAAGATAGAGATGAATGATCGATGACTATGTTTTAAACAGGAGATCAGGTATTTTTTCAGCCGTTGATAAAAGTACCCACACCACCTATGACTATTATATTCAAATATTTAAAAAATTCAAATCTGATTCTCAGGGGTCCATGGTGGTGGCATGGTTTTTTAAGATACACACAGAGTGATGGGTCGAGCCAACTTCTCTGATCAGATTTATGATGATGGGAGGTGAATTCATGAACAAATCTTATCTTTTGGGATATTTCTAGGATGCATTCATGAGAAGATTTGATAGTCTTAGGGTTGGACATTGTTTATGTGATATCTAACAAACCCTAATTTTGATCAGTGGATCGACTCCTGAGCTTGTGTGCTAGAGGAGTATGTATATAACTAGTTTTAGAAGGTTTTAGAGTGTAGTAGTTTTTTCAGAAAATGTAAGATTTTCTGTGGCATTTTTTTTGCCCTCAAGTTTTCCTTTGTTGTAACTTCTCATTGAATTCTAGATTACGTAAGATCTTTTTGAGAAATCTTCTCTATCCTCAATCTTTTCCCTTCTCTATACTTCTCTTACTGAATATAATACAATGGCTTATATTAGAGAAATCTTGAAGTTCCTAAGCCTTCCTTTCTTTCAGCATCTTTGTAAACTATTGTGTGTATGATCTTATTTAGATAATCTTATGGATTTTGTTCATCCCTGGTTATTTTTTTCTCAATCCTATGCCTATTTTTTGGAGTGAATGTCTTCTTGCAAGTGACATTCTATGTCTATTTCCTTGGGAAAGTTATTGTTTATGAAAACTTTCCTTTCCTTGAATAGCCTTTTTCCATTTCAGACTTGTCTATGAAATACTTATGCAAGCCTATTCAGAAAGATTGTGTTCTATTATATCTAAGAATTTTCATGCTAGTTTGGTCATTGTGTTATGTTTCATTTTACCTTTGGTGTATCACCTAGTAGGATAATTTTTTTTTCAGTAATTTCCTTTCAAGTTTTCCTTCTATCCTTTTTCCTTCCAAGTTTAATTTCATGTTAAAGAGAATATTAGGTGATTATCCAAGAGGAACCGGCCTAGAACTTGGAGGCTTCACTTCACTTAGTAGAGGTCCCACAACCTAGATGTTATTCCCATGTTATACTAGATTTATAGCCTCAAGCGCTTCGCAGGGTGCAAAATTTAGTGTTTAACAATACTGTTACACCTGGTGGGACCAAAAGAAGTTCATTTTGCAAGACTATGTTATCTCTAATATGTTGATTGCATAGTATTGACCTAAAGAGGTTCTTTTCAAAGCATATATGGTGGCTCCATCTATTTAAAGAACAAGATCCAGTCCTATTCAAATTTTATGAGAAAGATAGAAATAAGGAGCTTAAAGCCTTCTGAGTTCTTGTAGCTACCTCTAACAAGAAGTTACTGCAGATCATCTCAAAGAGCATCCCCTACGAGGAGGGTTCATTCTACACCACCTGCCTCAGAAGTAATACTTTTATTTTCTATTCAAGGAGGAGTGGGAGATCTCTAACTAGGGAGATACAAGAAGATTCAGCTACACTCTTCAATTAAAATACAACTCGCATAATTGTTGTTCAGCAAATCACAGTTCGTGCAATGGCTAGACAATTTTCCTTTGTATCCTTCAATTAAGGGAGTCCTTTAAAATTTTCTCAACATCATGATGTGCCATTAGCATCACTTAAAAGCTTACCAGATTTACAAGTGAAGGACAGACAATGGCTTGTGAGCACATAAGAGATGTGGCTACCATTTGTAGTGTGCATCATATCACTGAAGAAGACGTCACTACGAAGCTACTAGAAACCTCTCTCAAAGGTACCTTAGAATGGTTTAGGACCTTAATTGTTGGTTCTATTAATTCATGGGATAGATTAGGAGAATAATTAGGAAAATATTTTGAGGATAAATTATGTTATTTATCTCTGGTTGAGCAGCTCACAACCATAAGGAGGGCTCCTCAAGAACATATGATAGACTTTAACAATAGGTTCCTCAAGACATGGAATAGGATTCCTATCTCATTAAGGCCTTCAGCTGACCATGCCTTTCTATACTTCTTGAAAATTCTGAATAGAAACATCTCTGTCATGATTCAATCCATGGGACGCACCTCACTACCTTAGGCTTTTGAGATAGCAGTCAGAGCTAAGAATTGTTTGATTCAAGCAGGGATGATAGACCGAAGGCCACCCATGCCTATTTTTCAAATATCCAACCAAACATGCCTTTGAGCATCCCTCCATACACTCTTATACCCTCTATAGTAGCACCTCTAGCCAGTACTAGCTATGAAGAATCCAAAACAGGCCCCTCTCAAGAGTTACTTGAATTGAGAAGAAGTCAACAAGAAATGAAGAAATTATTATAGACAATGAGAAATGAGTTAACTAGCCTTAAAAATCATAACCAAGGGAATAGGCCACCCTTTCATCCATAGAATAAAAGTCCCAACCAAAAATATCAAAATCAGGGACAATCCTATTAGCAAAATAGGCTACCATATCAAGGGAATTACCAAGGTCAAAGGAAGAACTTTAATCAAAGGCCATTCTAACCTTATAATCCCATGCCTCTTAACTCTACAAATCCAAAAAGAGAGATAGTTCTGAGTCAGAACAATCTGATCTCAGACAACGACTGGTGTTTTCCTTGCAACCAACCCCACAATTAGGCTACATGTTCAAATGGGTGGATGAACCAAGCACTAATGGTACAAAATGCTTCACACACCAAATCAGAGGCTTCTTCTAGTGGACCAGTTACTCAGTAAGATGCACAACCTGATGAGACTGCTCTCTTTAATTGGGAGCAACAATATTTCAACAGGGTAAATGGTGATTCCCCAATTTCAGCCAACACTCGGTCTAAGAGAAGAGCCCAAGACATGGAGAAAATAGAGGATGGAACTAAAGCTAATACATATGCAGAGACATCACACCCATTTTTTCTACCATGCTAAAGAAGTCTCTCACTATTCCAGTAAAGGAGAGTCAATCTCCCAAGGAGGTTGAGCCCATGATAGCAAAAGCACACCAAAGAGTACACACAACAGTGCTCTTCAATATTGTAGACAACATGAAAAATATGAATGTCACCATGTCTATGTGGGACTCTTTGGCTATTCCAGGACAACCTAAGATCTTAAAGAAGGCTATGGGTAAAGTGACAATTCCTCAACTGTCTACAAATGATGTTGCTAAGCCAGTATTGGTCAACACTGATCAAGAAAATAAGTTGAGTAGTAGCTCAAAGAAAATACCATTCAAGGTAGGTGTAGACACCCTGAAATGGTCAGGCTTGTGACTTTACATTAAAAACACTAATTTTCATCTATTAATTAATGGTTTTTTAATCGTTAATTAATCATCAATTTTATTCTAAATTCATTCTCCAAATCATTTAATCAAATTCCATAAATTAATTAAATAATTAATTTTATTTAATTAATTAACCTTAATTGATCAATTACCAATAATTAATTAATTAAATTCAATTTCCTATAGTTTAAATTGAAATATTTAAACTTGCTAATCAAATTCTTCCAATTAAATTAATTTTATTTTATCAAATAAATCAATTCTTAATAAAAAAGAATTCAATTATCTCACATGTTGAAAATATTAATTAAATAAATGAATTAAATATTCATTTATCTTCAAAGAGATAACTCCAATCAGATCACATGGGTTACTCCACCCATCTCTCCAGTCCACATGGGTTACTCCACCCACCTCTTTAGTTCTAAAAGGTGACTCACAATCAGCTCTCCAATCTATGTGGGTAACTCCACCCACCTCTTTAGTTCTAAAAGGTGAGTCACAATTAGCTCTTCAGCCAACCAAATTCTATCTCCTCTTTACCAATTGAAGAGGTGGAGTTTACTGATGGCTTCTCTAGTTCCCTTTAATCTCAACCGTTCATCTCATCCTCAATTCCTATATAATAAACCCTTCATAACCATTTGAGGGATCTAGGATTTCAAGCTCTCATGTGCCATTACTCATTTAGTTTTCTTCTAGCACTCAAGCCATCTTCCAATCACACACCCATTTCAATTAGAAAATTCTCAATGCTTCTCAAGTCATAGACACTGAGCACACCAATATTGAGCATCAAAAATAGTGTTTCAGAAGGAGTAGAGAGAGACAATAGAAGCTTCAAGAATCATGGGGTTTGCATTTATTTGTTTTCCTTTCTTATGCTTGTACATTTTATTGGTTATGTTTCATTGTTATTCATTTTGGTATCTTTGTGTATTGGATTTATGTCATTGTAAAACCTTTGCTACTAACCCTTGCCCTTGGAAAGCTTGGGAACCATGAATCGCGATCAAAGGGGGGCGTACATTTTGGTGAACCCGACGTGAATCAAACAACAAAAATATTTCTTGCAAGCAGTAGACAGAGCTAATAAGCCACGACCGTACGGTCGTAGATCAAAAAATTCATCTTTTTCTCAATATCTATGCTATTTTGCAATCGCTACTATTCTGTCGCAATTGTGAACATTGTGCCGCAATTGACTGGTTTAATACTACAATTGATTTCAGGCTTTTGCACCATTATTCTATCATCTTCTATCTTTCCATCTTCTGGATGTTTTTCTACAATTGATTGTATTTGACCATAGTTGCTTATTTTTTTCCATAATTGACTGATCTGTGCCGCAATCAAACACATCGTTCCACAATCATCAACATCTTGCCACAATTGATCAAAAATTACCACAATTAAAGACCCAGTATAGCAATCGACTCAAAAGCTGCATTTCTGTCTATTTTTCTTGGTTTCTATGTAGGGGAGACTATCAATGCATGAAAAAAAAGGTGATCAGACACATACTAGGGGCTAGAACATTATGAGCTGCAAGAAGGAGAACCATCAAATATCGATCACAACAAAGGGCCATTCTCACAATCACAGTTGAAGAACAAAACAAAGCATATACGAGGTATATAGATTCAATCAAGAGATTTGCAAGTAAGTATAAAGTCACCATAAATTTCAGCAATCTCAATAATCCCAGAGTTTTCAGACATTCTGTTGTTTTGGATTGAAAAGTTTCATTTTTGAAGATACTAAACACTTTCTTAGACAGGTACAAATCAAGGAGGCAAGATAACAATACAACCTAAAATTCATTCACTTGTCGATTTAGGCTTAAAAAGAATAGTGTTTGTCACACATCTCACATCTCACATTTCAAATTTTGGGCTTAAAATTGATGTGAGAATTAAAATTGAACAAGGCAAAGAATCTCTCAATTTGGTGTACTAAAATTGAACAAGCAATCAACACCTACTTTTTGGGCTTAAAATTGAACACTTGTTCTTGTATGGTGGTGTAGCTTAGTTCACATTTCAAATTTTTGAAGCTTAATCAATTTACCTTGTGTCTTGAGTTTTGGGTGCACTTGCACAATCTGTTAGATTAAAAACCTTTATACTTTTTTAGCAAGGCCTGTCCGAGGAATGCGCTTCTTCCTTAGAGAATGACCTTAAACAAGTAATCCTTCTGATTGGTATATAAACAAGGCATAAATTAAAGTTCTATCTTATCTAGCCAATCTCAGGCGAGGTGTGTTGATGATAGTCTGGATCGGGTGAATATTCCCTAAGGAGCCAGCGTGGTCAATTAGGCTCTTAAGTGAGTCACACACGTACAAATTGATTGGATAGATGACATGGACCCTTACTAAAACCTTGTTAATTAGAGTCCAACCCATTTTACTTCTACATAGATACCTTATTATAGTGCAAGGGGTTGCAAAATTTCCCCCCAAGATTCCCAACATATGTGTCCCACGGTATTTGTGTTGTGAAAGAGATCTTCACTCCATGACAACAATACCTGGTAAGGACAAAAACATGGGCACCTATGACATGGACCTTCATGTCCTAGTAGTGTGACGATTGATGTGTGAGCTAATGGAAATTCAAGCATTGGGTCTATAACATTGTATTCTGAAGCCATTGACCTAGATTAATCTGACTGTTCATTGTTGAGACCTCGTGATAACCTTGCAACTTGAAAAAGTTGTACAACATACACATTATCATTCTTCAATCTTTAAAACACAGTGTTTGTTGTGCTTGTTCTTTGATCAGATTCTAAAAACACAAAACCAACATCCAAACTATCAAAACAAGTCAAAGTTGTTAAAGTCTAGGGTCGTCAACATCAACTACCTTGCAAATCAGAAGCATTGTTCTAGATATAAAAAAAATTTAGACAACGACACCTATCCTTTAGTATTTTCTGAGATTGTTTCCCTTTTTTTGCAATTGCCCTCATTTTCTGCAATTGATAGAAGTTAGCAGCAGTGAACTTGTTTATTTCTACAATCTACATATTTATTACCGCAATCAGTGATAAATTACCACAATCGACCTCTCACTTTACCACAATCGGTTAAGTTGTGTTGCAGTTAACCAGAGATATTTGTACACCTATTCTAACCTAAAAACCTTGCAAAATACTCTTCATTTTGTGTCATAGGCCAGTGTCTATCCCAGGAAAATATGAAGAACATAGTGTGAATCTCTAAAAATTGAAGATCATACTGTCTTTTGAAACACGAGTATTGTCCAAGGATTGTTAGTTCAAATGTTTAGACTAGAAATATCTTGATCTCATCATATCAAACATCATCATTATCTTTATCAAGTGACTTTGTCCCAGGAAAAGGTCGACAAATCTTATCTTTACATCATCAATAATTTGAGATCAAGGTAAATCAACAGCTATTCTTAGAATTAGCCTTGTCTAAAACATAACTTGGCTTCCTTAGAAAGGTTATTCTTTTTTGTTTTCTTTATATCACTTGTTTTAGTAACAAAATCTGGACCATACTATGTCTCAAACACCTCATGGATGGCCTTATACAAGGTCAAAGGCTAAGATGCAACCAGATGAGTCCTATGTCAATAGATTCCCTACTTGGGAAATAGAGCCAAAGGACAATTCTTTCACCAATACTAGTTCTGCTCTATTCATTAAACAGCCCTGAGGGGTAGCTTATTTCCAAAATGTCACAGAAGAAGAGCTTGAAGATATAGAACAAGATGCTCATTCCTCACAAGTAATTCATGTTATTGTAGAGAGGAACCCTGAATGATTTTTAGCCATGCTGATAAAGAAGGGAGTCAAACTCCCAACTAAATTTAGTGTGTTGACCATATGGCCTGAAAATGCTCTTGCAGGCCAAAACACTACTCAAACCTCTTAGATACTACCTATGTTTTCTCAAATCTTCCCACCCTTGACGCTACCAGCAATGGTCTAGACAATTCCCAATCAAACCAGTGGCACTAACCAAGAAAGTACATCAGCCACTCAAAGTGTGATAGGCTCACAACCAAGTGCACTCGTGGTCACTGGTATGCCTCCACCTTCGGTCTTATGGCCTAGTCAATCAAGTTCTCATGCTATGCCTTCATTTCCACCCACAAATGACACTTGTCCTGAAACCATGCCACTACTACAGTAAAACCCTACTAGCCTTGGGATCAACACATTACTCCCATAAAGATCCATCTCCACAGGTCTAACATACAGTCAACACCCACCCACAACTACACCTTTGATCACTCAACATCAAATCCAACCCCAGAAATAGCAACCCCACCTTCAGTTGCCTCAAATCCAACCCCAGCAACAAAAAACCTAGCTTCAGTTGCCTCAAATCCAACCCTAGCAAAAAAACCCCAACTTTAGTTACCTCAAATCCAACCCCAGCAATAGAAACCCTAGCTTCAGTTACCTCAAATCCAACCCCAGCAACTGCAACCCCAGCTTCAGTTGACTCAAATCCAACCCCAGTTTCACCTACCACAAACCCAACCTCAGCAGCAGCAACCCCAACTTCAGTTGCCACAAAGCCAACCTCAACACCAGCAATATCAAACCCAGTTTCAAATATAGCAAAGTCCACCTTGGGCCACTCATGTACCCCAATTTCAAAAAATTGTGGTGGGAAATAAATATCAAGTCCCAGGGATGAGGTCTTGTGTTCCTACTCAAGGGACGCAAAGGTGTAGCCTCATACAAACTATAGCCCAGAGGTACAACATCACACATCAGCCTCAAAATCAAACAAACATGTTAATCCAAAAAGTGAAGAACCTTCAAACCCAGATGATGGATATGTAAAATTAGGGGCAAACAAAATCCTACACTGCAGAGGATCTATACGCATACCCCTTTGATCACTCTATTCACATGTCTCCATTCCCAACTCATTTCTCAGTTCCAAAATTTGACAAATATAGGGGTAGTACCAACCCTACTGAACATATTTGAGAGTTTTTTACTAGTTGTGTCAAATTTGGTCATGATGAAACCTACTTAATGCAACTGTTCCCGCATAGCTTAGCTGGACTAGCAATGGAATGGTTCTCACATCTCCCTCATGGCATTCAGTCTTGGGGAGAATTGGCTGAAAATTTTATTTCTCACTTCCATCATAACATCGAGTGCAAGGTCAGTATCAAGGAATTTTGCAATATCAAATAGAAGAATGGAGAGTCATTTGTGAAATTCCTATAGAGATGGAGGAACACTGCAAATCAAATAACATATGATGTACCAAAACAAGACCTAATCGTCATGTTCGTTGATAATCTATTCCCAGACATTTCATTCACAACCGAATTGTAGTTAGCTCCAAATTTCATACAACTCATCGAATGAGGAGTTCATTGTGAGAAAAACTTAGTCAAAAGAGGAATCCTTGTAGATCCAACCTAGACAAATGCCAACAAAACTACAACACACAAAGCAAAGTGGTGGAACAAAAACAAGAATGTCACTAATGATGGTGTCATTGATGTCAAGATAGTTAACTATGCACAACCTAAAGTGTCACTGCAAGGTGCACCGGTGGCCAATCACCAACCTATGGTTCCTACTCTGCAAGAATACACTCAAACCCAACATCCCCCTATCCAAGCAGTTGATGTGTCAAACAGTGATAATTAGAATCAACGAAAACCATAGTTTCAATTCCAACTGCGGGATTTCACACCACTAGGGGAGCCGATAGAATCAGCTTTACGAAAGTTGATATAATCAAACACTATCACTCTCCCAGAAATCAAGGAATTTGAACAAGATGCCAACTAACCAAGGTGGTATAATGACAAATATTTCTATGAGTTTCATCAGGTAAAAGGGCACAAAACATCCACCTGCTACCGATTGAAACATGCTATCCAAGATCTAATTGACACAAGGGTCATTGATGTAACAAATACCCAAACCAAAGGAATGACTGATCACACAATTTTCAATGATACATTTCATGATCACAACAAGGGAAAATCCACCGAGTTTGGTGGACTGTCAAAACAAGTCAACTATACATATGCCAAAAGTGATAACATTATCAATTGCCTCAATCCTTCAGATAGCCATGTGGATACGATCACTATCAGAGATCAAGGTAACAATTATATTGTAACCATGTGTCATGCTAGAGTTGTCTTGCAAGGAGTACCATCCTCATCTACACATCTGCCAATCCTAATGCAACCTCGGAGCCATATCCAAACCTAGTGGACTAGCTCAAGCACACACCCACACAAATCTCAATGTTTGAACTCCTGTGGATTTCCCCACAACACAACCAAGCACTTGACCAAGCCCTTCAGAATGCAACTGTTCCAAGGGACATTAACCCTAAGATCTTTCACACTATGGTCAACTATATTCCGCCAAAAAACATGCAACATTCATAGACCGTCATGTGTCACCGCATAAACCCCTGCATAATGATCCTTTGCACTTACTTGTCCAAATCCACAGAAATGATGTCCGTAGAGTCCTTTTTGATGATGGGGCTGGTTTAAACATATGTAATCTAAATCTGATCAGGAAACTAGGATATTCAGAATCTAACATTGATGTCACAAGGAGAATAAATATTAGAGCTTACGATGAGGAGGAAAGGTCCTCTAAAGGTATTATCATTCTACTTGTCTATATTGGTCCAGTTGTCAAGAACACCCCCTTCCAGATCCTGGATCTTGAGTTGGGATATAACATGTTACTAGGGAGACCATGGATACATGAAATCCAAGTTGTACCTTCAACATATCATCAATGCATAAATTTCCCTCACCAAGGAGAAGAAATCATCATTGAGGGAGATCCCAATCCTTTTCAATACTATAATGTAGTCCAAATCAGCATAGATAACCAAGTACCATCCAACCAAGATGCAAGAGTTCCTTCCTCTTCAGATGTAATTCCCAAAGATGTCACAAGGAAAGTGGTAAAAATATCCATTATTGACAAGGGTTGTGGTGAATACAGTTACGAAGAAGCCTTCACAATCACGCACATGCCTCAGAGTCCAAGCACATATGGTATGCCACAACCAGTTGTATTAACAGGCACTCCAAAGCCAGTCCTATTCAGGTGTCCCCCAACAACCTTTGTCAGATGGGGGGACATTGTAGAAGAAAATCCATATGAACTAGATATCAATACATGGTTGTACCAGAATCCAAAAGAGACACTTCAACAACCTCTACCCTTAGCACAATATTGAAATGGGTATGCAATGCTACAAATATTTGGATAAGATGGTACAACTGGTCTAGGGGAAAGATGACAAGGATTAATGGAACTATCTCTCCCGCCAACCTAGAGAAACAAGAGAGGGTTAGGCTATGGGAAATAAAGAACCAGTCCCATAATCCAAGACATCCCAGTTGACCATGAACAAATAGTAGAGATGCACCGGGGGCATAACTTAGAACATGTCTTGATAAGAAACATACTACAATAGTTGTTTCCCGCTAAAGAGGGAACCTCTCAAACCTGAATAACCCTTAACATAGCTATCAATGATAACGAAGGAAGTGAGACATCTGACGAGCATTCTATCAAAACTGACTCCCATGAGTATGACTGGAGATCCCTTCACGACTCTGAACCATCAATACCAGACTATTCCCCTTGGTCAACCACAACCATACACCTTGAAGACCTATTTGACCAACTATCCATTGATGACCAACCCTGCATTGATAAACATGTCATTTGTCAATCCTCAAGTGGTGCATCCACATCACAGTCTAGTTTTGTCAGAACCATATCTGTAGTTTCTTTCAACCAAATAGAGTCAACCCAACATGAGGGCATATTTCTTGTACACCCAGAGCTAATAGAGTGGGATCAATAAGGACCACCTGATATGGATGTCTTTGAGAACGATGAGGCCATTACAGATTTCATGGGCCTTAGAGAAGGCATACCATCAGGAGATCACAAAGTCAGTTTCTCTATCAACCTCAACCACTCAACATACTTTGGGGAGGAGGCTCCTCTTTCCTGTCATCAAAACAAATTGAAAAAGACAAAAGAATCATCAGTAAGTGAAAACCAAAAGGTTACTAACACAAAAAATGATAAAAAGCTAAAACAAGACGTATCTTCTTGTGAAAACCTCACTGAGGCGCTAGAAGATGGAAAGACGGAACTCCTCCCCTTGACAGAGGAGAAATCAACATTACTAGTAGAAGAGATAGAGGAAGTCAACTTGGGTGATGACAAGAACCCAAAGAACATTTACTTGGCTAAATCACTCACCCCAGAGGATAGATAACAGTTCATCAGTTTCTTCAAAGAAAGAATGATCAATTTTGCATGGTCTTACTCAGACATGCCAAGATTAGATCCAGAGCTAGTACTACATCATCTCCTATTTCTACTCAATGCAAAACCAGTCAAACGAAAGCTAAGAAAGATGCATCCATATGTTGCATTGTTAGTCAAAGCGGAATTAAAATATCTCCTGGATGCAAATTTCATACGACCAATCCCATATGCGGACTGGATCTCTAACCTGGTACCAGTTACAAAGCACAGTGGTTAGATTCGAATTTGCATGGACTTTAGAGATCTCAACATAGCTTGTCCCAAACATGACTTTCCTTTACCTAATATTGATATGATAGTCGACCGAACTATTAGACATCAAATTCTATCACTCATGGATGGCTTTTCTGGGTATAATCAGATCAGGATCACACCAGAGGACCAACATAAAGCAGTTTTCACATGTCCTTGGGGAACATATTATTGGAATGCCATGTCGTTTATTCTAAAGAATGCCAAATCAACATATCAAAGGGCAATGACAACTATCTTTCATGATCTTATCCACAAAACAATGGAAGACTACGCTGACGACATACTAGCCAAGTCAATGTTGTGCAAGGATCATTTACAAGTATTGGGACCGATCTTTGACAGAATGCAAGAATACAAGGTCTGTCTAAACCCAAAGAAATGTGCATTCAGGGTCACAACAAGAAAGCTACTAGGTTTCACTGTGTCACACAGAGGCATTGAAGTAGACCCAGAGAAAGTCAAAGCAATATTGGACATGCCTCCACCATCCAACCTAAGACAACTAAGGGGATTAAAAGGAAGGCTCCAATAAATCAGATGCTTCATAACGCAGCTAGTAGACAAGTGTCACCCATTCCAACATCTGTTGCACAAAGATATCACATTCATATGGACAAAGAAATATGAACAAGCATTTCAAACATTCAAAAAATACCTTCTCAACTCTCCTATACTAGTGCCACCTATCCAAGGTAGACCATTGCTTCTGTACATCTCAGCAATGGAATCAACACTAAGCGTATTGTTGGCACAACATGATGACACAGGTAAAGAAAGAGCCATCTACTATCTAAGAAGAACATTAGTTGGATATGAGCTCAACTATACGCCAATTGAAAATTCATTCCTTGCAGTTGTATTCACTTCACAAAAGCTGAGACACTATCTGCTGAGTCACCAAACAAAGTTGATAGCACATATTGATCCTTTAAAGTATCTCCTAAGAAAATTTTTAAAGTATCTCCTAAACAAAGCAATGCTCACTGGACGACTTGCAAAGTGGGTAATGATCTTAAGTGAGTTTGACATTGAGTATGTAGACAGAAAGGCCATTAAAGGGCAAGTGATTGTGGACCAACTAGCAGAGGTACCAATTTAGGATCACCACCCTATTAGATCTAACTTTCCTGATGAATCTATCATGATAGTACAACCAGCAATAGAGGTATGGCAATTGTACTCTGATGGGTTGTGCACGAACCATAGTGCAGGGGCGGGAATAGTGCTCATCACTCCAGATAATGATACAATTCCAAAATCATTCCGGCTCAACTTCCCCTACACCAACAACATTGTAGAATATGAAGCACTGGTCATCGGATTAAAAATAGTCATTCAATGGAGAATAAAGAACCTTAAAGTCTACAGAGATTCAAAACTGGTCATTAGCCAAGTCAACAATGATTATATGACCAAAGACGAGAAGTTGATACCATACAGAGCACAGATGGAAAGGCTACGCACAAAATTCCAATTCATCTTCTTTGAGAAAATACCAAGGGCTCGTAACAGAGCTGGAAATGTGATGGCTACCATAATATCATTTATAGTATTATCTCTATCATTATCTTCATCTATCCTTGTCTATTTCTAGACATGTCTCCCTATTTCTACCCATAGTCCCTCCCTCTCTTTTTTTCTCTCTTCCTAGACATCTATATCTATGTTTCGACTTAATGAGTCTTTTGGTAATGAAGTTGATTATATTTCTTAATCAGAGGTTTAATTTCAGTCATGTTGGGATCCATGTAACTGGATGCGTAGTTGATTAGAAGTTGACACTACGAGCCATTTTAAGCACAAACATCATTTTTTAAATGGCCTACCAATTGACCTCATTACTACACAAATATATGGAAAAATAGACCAATATCTTTCCTAATTGACCTCCACATTTCTTTTGTGTATCTATTAAACACCAAGATGCAATTGACAATTTATTTTTACACCTACCAATTTTATAACGCCTCTTCACCAAATCCATTCTCTACATTTCATACATCCCTATCGTCTCTTTGAGACAATCTATTAAGCATCTAGCATGCCCTGTCTTTGCTCCACATTCCACATATACATCTGCAAGAACAATTACAACCACAGCATAAAAAAATATTCCATATCTTTAGGTTTTTCATGGATCAGATAGGTTTTGAAATAGCCCTTGAAATTATAGAGACCCAACGATCTATTTAGCATACTAAAACATTCAATTGCCTCAAATAGGACTCCCATTCAAATCAATCATATTTTTAATTTTTCCGTGGAAAGTTAAACAAGAACAAAAAAAAACACATACAATACTTAGACATGTTATTTTGTATATCTTACTTTTGAATGTTACAAATAAATACAATCAAAAAAATCTTACAGGTATTCATTTTTACAGGTTGGGACTTCTATCAATGATTCTACTTACAAATTTTGTACACATATTCATACCTCTCAACACAACTCTTCAATCATTTTCCTCGTCATCAATTTTAGCTACAACTTCTCTTATAAAATATATACGAATCTAATTGAAGAAATACTACTTTCAGGTATATAAAATCCTATTGCTTGGGCATGTATATATATATATATATATA
>MU226473.1:2314018-2349864 GCA_018584345.1 Thuja plicata
TATATATATATATGGACTTACCCAATGATAACGAACAAGACAAGCATTCTCAAAGAAATCAAAAACAAAGATTAAGGTACCATGCTACAAAGGACATCATCAACACAAGAAAAAGAGAGACACACCAAAGCCTTGTTCATGCATCAACCTCTTCTACACTGCCAACATCACCTATAAGAATCCATCTACAAGCAGATATACCAAAAATACACAATACCACTTAGGTGACCCCACTAGAGAAGATATACTCTCCAGATTTTTCTCAAGAATATTGCACACCAAGGAATCATTTCAATTCCAAGTTGGATAGCCTTCTACTCTTAAAACATGGGGAGTTTGCATGGAAATATATCAAAGAATTAAAACAAGACAATCAAATGAGTCAACCAATTGTTATAGATGCATATCAGAGAAAAATGGAAATCGGTTTTCAAAATGGAATAATATGGACCCTGGTGAACAACCTCAATGTTTACAAGTCCTTACTCAAATTGAAGAGATGTTTATTACAAGAATCAGCCATATTCTTCAGGTTACTTATGCAAGAGGTGGTCAACTGAAACACATAAGGCTACACAATATGTTTTCCTCAAAACATTACCATAATAGCATCATTCTTGCCAAGACAAGTATATGACTTGGACATAATTATAGTCAACAAAGAAAATATTGGGAATCAAAAACATAACTTATATGTTAGTATAGGTTGTGTTTATGAAGCATTAAAATACAAAATAAATAATGACCCATTTTACAAAGATGTACAGTTAGATGAATCAACTTTGTCATCTTTGCTGAATTATTCCACTAATATTACAGACCTTTTGTACACAACCACTTCAAATGCAGAACCTATTGATAGACCTTCTACATCAATAAATGCAACTGATGAAGACCAAATAGAATAAATTATGTAAGCCACATCATTTGTGCCAAACCTTCCCACTGTAAGAAGAGAAATGGAAGAGGTATGATCATTGCTACACCTAGGGGAAGGCCGACCAGTTCCAGATATACAATGGCTATCCATTTATACATCTCACATTAATGAATACACAATAGAAGGGTTGTTTGCAATGGCATTTCTAACTCTCTACCCTCAAGGAAAAGTTGCATTTAAGCAACAACATATAAAAGATGTCAAATTGTATGAATATGCTCATCACCTATTGCGCTATCATGACAATAGATTTGGGTAGCACCCACAATTTAGGAACTTCATACTTAATATTCTTATGCGCCATCGAAGCCAAGCAAAAGACTCTTTATTTGTTCATAAAAAAATAGATGGTACGGTACCTATATCCATTTATGACCTGCATGAAAGGTTGAAGGACATGCTTGATGAAAATCTTGGTAACCAACTCATGTGCTTCAACTCATCAATTTGTGGCACACGGGCATTTTGGAATTAAAAAATGAGGAGAGATTCTTAACATGGTGATTCAAATGCGATGCCCAACTCTATTTTTCACACTCAGTGCAACAGATAATAAATGGCCAGACTTGCACAAGGTAATATCAACCACGTCACCACCAAACCCCAGCGCCGCAACAAGATGGCAATTACAAAATGTAATTGGCAATCCCCACCTAGAAGCACTCTATATGCACCACAAATTCACAACATTCTGGGAGAAGGTCCTAGATAATATTCTCGGTGCAATAGATCATTGGTACAGGTACAAAATCCCATCCATTCCACTTGAAAGTTTATTTTACCTCACAGTAATTACTAAAGAAATAGACTCTCGGGTATGAATGGCAACACAAAGGATCTGAACATATCAATGGATTCATTTGGCTATGACACACACCAAAGATTGGGAAATTACAATGAAATGATACTGAATCCATCCAAAATGCACTTGACTTTATTAATAGATATGTCTCTGCATGGAACCCATGAAGTCTTCAGGTGTAGAATCAAAAAATTCATCGATCAATAGTTGATGATCCATGTTTAATGGACACAAAACTTATTGCTTCTGCTAACCCCGCCAATGACTATATAGAGCTTCTTAATCATGTGCAATGGCACACAAGATGTACCCCCGAAACATGCCTAAGGATGAAAGGGTCTTCTTTATTATGTCGCTACAAAGCACCCTAGACCACGCAAGACAAATCAAAACTCTACAAAACTGACAATGGCCATCCTGCCCACATCCTCGCTTGTAATGATGACCGCCTAAACATACACAACCCATAAATACTATCCATCTAGCGAGTCGATGAAGACTTCCAACCTATTTTTTCAATTGATACAGTAATCAAGTACATTGTGAAAAATGCAGCAAAGGCCAAAAAAAATCAGAAATGTACCATGCCATGTTGTCTAACATTTCAACAAGGTTTGAATCTGAAAAACTAGCCCCAATTGATTTTCAAAGAATGCTACTTGAAAACCTAGTTGACTGTGACATTGGTGCCAAGGAAACTTGCCACCTCTTGCTCAAACTTCCACTATCCATATCTAGTAGGAAATTTGTATCTTTAAATGTCTACCAAAATAACTTACAACATAACCAACTACACCAGCAATGGATACAACATACCCCAACTATATTGAATCCTACATCCAACTCCCTACACACCTAGAGTCCTCACCACTTATAGAGGTCACCCAAAAATGGACCTTTAATTCTACAAGAAAAAAAACCAATGGACAAAGCACTCCACCACAGCTATTGTCTGAGTCTCTCCACACTTCATAGTCATCCCTGCAAAGGAAGACAATAGCTTTGATTCATTTTTTTGGAGTGAATTAGTTCAATACAAACCATTCTGCAACCTTCAAACAAGTATTGGATCAACATCATGTGGCATAAAACATAATTGGGAAGCTTTTTCAAACCAATACCATCCTTGGCATGTGCATAGAACCAATCTTGACCTGGAACAAAAAGATGAAATTGAAAGCCCAGTAAGAAATGAAAACATTTTTCTTGAAAATACACCAAATTAATGGAAAGTCTTGTTAGGATTGTGCCTACGCCTACCTATACACCTAAATGAAATTGACATGATTGGTAAGCGAGATATAGACTTGAACAATAAATGGGAAGATTTAGCATTCAATCTATCACAAAAACAAATAGCAGCTGCTTTCATTAAAATTAACTGTACCATGTTTCAAGTCCACCAAAATTGCAATAACCATACACAAAATACGTTGTCTACACATAAAAAAAACATAATAAATTGTTCTATACCATCTACATTTGACGGCCCAAGAACCACCCCTAAAGCTACTTGTATAAGGCACAACAAGCACAATAAAGTCACTCCTTATTACTATTACCCAAATTTCCTATCATATGAATTTTGGCTACAAGTGGAGAAAAATGAGACTCCCATGAGGGTAGAGCCCAACTTGTACATTTATGTTCATGATTCTAGGTCTTGATCTTGTTCTCTTCTTTTTGACAAGTCTCTAGTGTACCCTTATTCATGGAAAAGGACCCAAGTGCAAAAAACCCTAAACATTTCATGGTAAAACCCTAGTTCTCCATGCCATGATCTATTTCTTCATTACCCTTTCAAGTGACTTAAGTTCCTTATTTTATTCATGTGCTCATTTATCTTGTTTTTTTATCTCTTAGTCACGCAAACGGAACATAATATTCCATATTATCTAGTGACTTCACATTTTTCCTTGGTCGCGTGATCTCAGAGGGGAAGAGAATATCCTCTTAAGTCATTGAGATTTCACGAAGACCATTGATCAAGTCTCAAATCTTATGGTTATCACGTAATCTCACATCAAAAGGGAATATGCTTAAGTGTTTAGGAGTTTTAGTGTGGACCGTGGATCAGTTTAAGTTCAGATTCAGATCATGTGGATGGCGTGGGATCTCAGGATAAACTCTATGGTTAAATTTTTATTTAGTGACTTTGAGGCTAAGTGTATCTCGTAATTCCCAATTTGACTCAGAGTTAAGTCTGGCTTGTTTTCCTTTCAGTCTCATAATAACCGAATGAGATTAGGGCTAAGTCCTTTCTTCCGATAATTCAAGTGGGTCGTTGATTGCATTATGATCCTATGGTTTCTACTAAGTCTCTAGATAAATTAAAAGGTCAACAAAGTTTAGGAGATTTTACGTGGGCCATTGATACAAATATGATCTCATGGTTGTCACCGAGTCTCATGAAAAAACCATGGTTAGACCAGATAATCAGAGATTGTGAGATGTGTTTAGTCACCGAATCTTTGAACTTACCAGGGTTAATGATAAAGTTAAGTTTAGTTTCTAAGTTTGCAAAAGATCAAAATTTTCACCATTGATCATGTTTCAATCTCATAGTAGTTGCTTAGTCTCATAAGGAAATGGAATACTCTTCTATGATTTGGAGATTAAGTGTAGATCGTAGATCTTGGTTTTGATCCTGTGGTGCTCGTGCGATCTCGTTGTAAACTCAGAGTTAATCAAAAGGTTCAATGACTTAGAGACATGAATAATTCCATACACTAGGGTTAAACATGAGTAGGAGCAGAGTCAGGGTAAGATAGAGATGAATGATCAATGGCTATGTTTTAAACAGGAGATCAGGTATTTTTTGAGTCGTTGATACAAGTACCCATGCCACTTGTGAATGTTATATTCAAATATTTAAAAAATTCAAATCTGATTCTTAGGGGTCCATGGTGGTGGCATGGTTTTTTAAGATACACACAAAGGGATGGGTCGAGCTGACTTCTCTGATTAGATTTATGACGATGGGAGGTGTATTCATGAACATATCTTATCTTTTGGGATATTTCTAGGATGCATTCATGAGCAAATTTGATATTCTTAGGGTTGGACATTGCTTATGTGATATCTAATAAACCCTGATTTTGATCGATGGATCAAATCCTAAGCTTGTGTGCTAGGGGAGTATGTATATAACTAGTTTTAGAAGCTTTTAGAGCGGACTAGTCTTTTCAGAAAATGTAAGATTTTCTATGGCATTTTTTCTGCCCTCAAGTTTTCCTTTGTTGTAACTTCTCATTGAATTCTAGATTACGTAAGATCTTTTTGAGAAATCTTCTCTATCCTAAAGCTTTTCCCTTCTCTGTACTTCTGTTACTGAATATAATACAATGGCTTATATTAGAGAATTCTTGTATTTCCAGAGCCTTTCTTTCTTTCAGCATCTTTGTGCACTATTGTGTATGATCTGATTTAGATAATCTTGTGGATTTTGTTCATCCCTGGTTATTTTTTCTCATTCCTATGCCTATTTGTTGGAGTGAATGTCTTCTTGCAAGTGACATTCTATGTCTATTTCCTTGGGAAAGTTATCGTTTGTGAAAACTTTCCTTTCCTTGAATAGCCTCTTTCCATTTCAGACCTGTTTGTGAAATACTTATGCAAGCCTATTCAGAAAGATTGTGTTCTATTATATCTAAGAATTTTCATGCTAGTTTGGTCATTTTGTTATGTTTCATGTTACCTTTTGTGTATCACCTAGTAGGATAATTTTATTTTCAGTCATTTCCTTTCAAGTTTTCCTTCTATCCCTTTTCCTTCCAAGTTTACTTTCATGTTAAAGAGAAGATTAGGTGATTATCCAAGAGGAACTGGCCTAGAACCCATAGGCTTCACTTCAGTTAGTAGAGGTCCCACAACCTAGATGTTATTCCCATGTTATAATATATTTCTAGGCTCAAGTGCTTGGCATGGTGCAAAATTTAGTGTATAACAATACTGGCACACCTGGTGGGACCAAAAGAAGTTCATTTTGCAAGACTATGTTATCTCTAATATACTGATTGCATAGTATTGACCTAAAGAGGTTCTTTCCAAAGAATATCTGGTGTCTCCATTGGTTTAAATAACAAGATCCAGTCCTATTCAAAGTTTATGAGAAAGATAGAAACAAGGATCTCAAAGCCTTCTGAGTTCTTGCAGCTTCCTCTAAGAAGAAGTTACTGTAGATCATCTCAAAGAGAATCCCCTACTAGGAGGGTACATTCTACACCACCTTCCTCAAAAGTAAGACCTTTTATTTTCTATTGAAAGAGGAGAGGAAGATCTCTAACTAGAGAGCTACAAGAATATTCAGCTACACTCTTTAATTCAAATACAACTCACACAATTTTTGTCCAACAAATCACAGTTCGTGCAATGGCTAGACAATTTTCCTTTATATCCTTCAATGAAGGGAGTCCTTTAAAATTTTCTCAACATTATGATGTGCCCTTAGCATCACTTAAAATCCTACCGAATTCATAGGTGAAGGACAGACAATGGCTTGTGAGCACATAAGAGATGTGGCTACCATTTGTAGTGTGCATCATATCAGTGAAGAAGACGTCACTACCAAGCTACTGGTAGCCTCTCTCAAAGGTACCTTAGAATGGTTTAGGACCTTAATTGTTGGTTCCATTGATTCATGGGATAGATTAGGAGAATCAATAGGAAAATATTTTGAGGATAAATTAGATTATTTATCTCTAGTTGAGTAGCTCACAACCATAAGGAGGGCTCCTCAAGAATAGGTGATAGACTTTAACAATAGGTTCCTCAAGACATGGAATAGGATTCCTATCTCATTAAGGCCTTCAGTTGACCATGCCTTTCTATACTTCTTGAAAATTTTGAATAGAAACATCTCTATCATGATTCAATCCATGGGAGGCACCTCACTACCTTAGGGTTTTGCCATAGCAATTAGAGCTGAGAATTGTTTGATTCAAGCAGGGATGATAGCCCCAAGGCCACCCATGCCTATTTTTCCAATATCCAACCAAAAATGCCTTTGAGCATCCCTCCATACACTCCTATACCCTCTATAGTAGCACCTCCACCAAGTACTAGCTATGAAGAATCCAAAATAGGCCCATGTCAATTGTTACTTGAATTGAGAAGAAGTCAACAAGAAATGAAGAAATTATTATAGACAATGAGAAATGAGTTAACTATCCTTAAAAAGAATAACCAAGGGAATAGACCACCCTTTCAGCCATAGAATAAAAGTCCCAACCAAAAATATCAAAATCAGAGACAATCCTATCAGTAGAATAGGCTACCATATCAAGGGAATTACCAAGGTCAAAGGAAGAACTTCAATCAAAGGCCATTCTAACCTTATAATCACATGCCTCTTAACTCTACAAATCCAACTAGAGAGATAGTTCTGAGTTAGAATAATCTGATCTCAAACAACGAATGGTGTTTTCCTTGCAACCAACCCCACAATCAGGCTACATGTTCCAATGGGTGGATGAACCAAGCACTAATGGTACAAAATGCTTCACACACCAAATCAGAGGCTTCTTCTAGTGGATCAGTTCCTTAGCAAGATGCACAACCTGATGAGACTACTCTCTTTAATTGGGAGCAACAAGATTTCAACGGGGTAAATGGTGAGTCCCCAATTTTAGCCAACGCTCGGTCTAAGAGAAGAGCCCAAGACATGGAGAAAATAGAGGATGAGGCTAAAGCTAATACATCTGTAGAGACATCACTCCTATTTTTTCTACCATACTAAAGAAGTCTCTCACTATTCCAGTAAAGGAGAGTCAATCTCCCAAGGAGGTTGAGTCCATGATAACAAAAGCACACCAAAGAGTACACACAATAGTGCCCTTCAACATTGTAGACAACATGAAAAATATGAATGTCACCATGTCTATGTGGGACTCTTTGGCTATTCCAGGACAACCTAAGATCTTAAAGAAGGCTATGGGTAAAGTGATAATTCCTCAACAGTCTACAAATGATCTTAGGTTGTCCTAAGATCTTAAAGAAGGCTATGGGTAAGTGATAATTCCTCAACAGCCATTACTCTCTAAGTTTTCTTCTAGCACTCAAGCCATCTTGCGATCACACACCCATTTCAATTAGTAAATTCTCAATGCTTCTCAAGTCCTAGATGCTACCCACACCAATATTGAGCATCAAAAAACACGTTTCAGAAGGAGTAGAGAGAGACAATAGAAGCTTCAAGAATCATGGGGTTTGCATTTATTTGTTTTCCTTTCATATGCTTGTACATTTTATTGGTTAAGTTTCATTGTTATTCATTTTGGTAACTTTGTGTATTGGATTTATGTCATTGGAAAACCTTTGCTACTAACCCTCACCCTCGGAAAGCTTGGGAACCACAGATCATGATCGAAGGGAGGCGTACATTTTGGTGAACCTGACGTGAATCTAATAGAAAAAATATTTCTTGCAAGCAGTAGACAGGGCCAATAAGCTACGGCCATATGATCACAGATAAAAAAATTCATCTTTTTCTTGATATCTATGCTATTTCACAATCGTTGTTATTCTGCCACAATTGCCAACATTGTGCCGCAATTGAATGGTTTAATACCGCAATTGATTGTAGGCTTTTGCACTGTTATTCTATCATCTTCTGTCTTTCCATCTTCTAGAATTTTTTCTGCAATTGATTGTATTTGACAATAGTTGCTTATTTTTTGCCACAATTGATCGATCTGTGCTCCAATCAAACACATCATTCCACAATTGTCAACATCCTGCCACAATTGATCAGAAATTACCACAATCAAAGACCCAGTGCCACAATCGACTCAAAAATCTACATTTCTATCTATTTTTCTTGGTTTCCATGCAGGGAAGACTATCAGTGCATGAAAATGAAGGTGATCAGACACATACCAGGGGCTAGAGCATTAAGAGCTGCAAGAATTAGAACCATCAACTATCGATCACAACAAAGGGCCATTCTCACAATCGCAACTGAAGACCAAAATGAAGCATATACAAGGTATATAGATTCAATCAAGAGATTTGCAGGTAAGTATAAAGTCACCATAAATTTCAGCAATCTCAATAATCCCAGAGTTTCTGGATATTCTGTTGTTTTGGATTGAAAAGTTTCATTTTTGAAGATACTAAACACTTTCTTTGACAGGCACAAATCGAGGAGGGAAGATAACAATACAACCTAAAATTCATTCACTTGTCAATTTGGGCTTAAAAAGAACAGTGTTTGTCACACATCTCGCATTTCAAATTTTGGGCTTAAAATTGACATGAGGATTAAATTGAACAAGGCAAAGAATATCTCAATTTGGTGCACTAAAATTAAACAAGCAATCAACACCTACTTTTTGGGCTTAAAATTGAACACTTGTGCTTGTATTGAGGTGTAGCTTAGTTCACATTTCAAATTTTTGGAGCTTAATCAATTTACCATGTGTCTTGAGTTGTGGGTTCACTTGCACAATCTGTTAGATTAAAAACCTTTATACTTTTTTAGCAAGGCCTGTCCGGGGAATGCGCTTCTTCCTCGGAGAACAACCTTAAACTGGTAATCCTTCTGATTGGTATATAAACAAGGCATAAATTAAAGTTTTGTCTTATCTATCCAAGCTTAGGTGAGGTGTGTTGATGATAGTCTGGATTGGGTGAATATTCCCTAAGGATCTAGCGTGGTCAATTAGGCTCTTAAGTGAGTCACACACGTACAAACCGATTGGATAGATGCCACAGACCCTTACTACAACCTTGTTAATTAGAGGCCAACCCATTTTACCTCTACACAGATACCTTATTATAGTGCAAGGGGTTGCAAAATTTCCCCCAAAGATTCTTAACATATGTGTCCCACTGTATTTGTGTAGTGAAAGAGATCTTCACTCCATGGCAACAATACCTGGAAACGAAAAAAATATAGGTGCCTACGACATGGACCTTCGTGTCCTAGTAGTGTGGTGATTGCTATGTGAGATAATGGAAATTCAAGCATTGGGCCTATAACATTGTATTTTGAAGCCATTGACCTAGATTAATCTGATTGTTCATTTTTGAGACTTCGTGATAACCTTGCAACATGAAAAAGTTATAGAACATACACATTGTCAGTCTTCAATCTTCAAAACACAGTGTCTGTTGTGCTTGTTCTTTGATTGTATTCTGAAAATGCAAAACCAACATCCAAACTATCAAAACAAGTCAAATGTGTTAAATTCTAGGGTCATCAACATCAACTATCTTGCAAATCAGAAGCATTGTTCCAGATATCAAAAATTGTCAGACAGCGACACCTATCCTTTAGTATTTTCTGAGACTATTTCCCTTTTCCGCAATTGCCTGCATTTTTTTGCAATTGGTAGAATTTAGCCATAGTGAACTTGTTTATTGTCATAATCTACCTGTTTATTACCATAATCAGTGATAAATTACTGCAATCAACCTCTCACTTTACTGCAATAAGTTTAGTTGTGTTGCAGTTAACCAGAGATATTTGTACACCTATTCTGACCTGAAAACCTTGCAAAATACTCTTCATTTTGTGTCACAGGCTAGTGTCTATCCCAGGAAAACATGAATAACATAGTGTGAATCTCTAAACATTGAAGATCATCACGTCTTTTGAAACATGAGTATTGTCCAAGGATTGTTAGTTCAAACGTTCAGACTAGAAATACCTTGATCTCATCATATCAAACATCATCATTATCTTTATCAAGTGACTTTGTCCCAGGAAAAGGTCCACAAATCTTATCTTTACATCATCAACACTTTGAGATCAAGGTAAATCAACATCTGTTCTTAGAATTAGCCTCGTCTAAAACATAACTTGGGATTCCTTAGAAAAGTTATTCCTTTTATTTTGCTTTATATCACTTGTTTTAGTAACAAAATTTGGCCCACACTCTGTCTCAAACACCTCATGGAGGGCCTTATAAAAGGTCAAAGACTAAGATGCAACCAGATGAGTCTTATATCAACAGATTCACCACTTGGGAAATAGAGCCAAAGGACAATTCTTTCACCAATACTAGTTTTTCTCTATTCATTGAACAACCCCGAGGGGTAGCTTATTTCCAAAATGTCATAGAAGAAGATCTTGAAGATATAGAACAAGATGCTCACTCCTAACAAGTATTTGACGCTATTGTAGAGAGGAACCCTGAACAATTTTTAGCCATGCTAATAAAGAAGGGATTCAAACTCCCCACTGAATTCAGTGTGTCAACTATATGGCCTGAAAACCCTCTTACAGGTCAAAACACTACTCAGACATCTTAGATACTACCTATGGTTTCTCAAATCTTCCCACCGTTGATGCTACCAACATTGGCCCAGACAATTCCCAATCAAACTAGTGGCACTAACCAAGCAAGTACATCAGCCACTCAAAGCATGATAGGCTCAAAACCAAGTGCACCTATGCTCACTGGTATGCCTCCACCTTCAGTCTTATGGCCTGGTAAATCAATTGCTCATGCTATGCCTTCCTTTCCACCCACAAATTACACTTATTCTGAAACCATGCCGCTATTGTAGTCAAACCCTACTAGCCTTGGGATCAACACATCACTCCCACAGAGATCCATCTCCATGGGTCTAACATACAATCAATGCCCACCCATAGCTACACCTTTGATCACTCAACAACAAATCCAACCCTAGCAACAAAAACCCTAGCTTCAGTTGCCTCAAAACCAACCTCAGCAACAACAACCCTAGCTTCAGTTACCTCAAATCCAACCCCAGCAACAACAACCCTAGCTTCAGTTGCCTCAAATCCAACCCCAGCAACAACAATCCCAACTTTAGTTACCTCAAATCCAACCCTAGCAATAGAAACCCCAGCTTCAGTTACCTCAAATCCAACCCCAGCTTTAGTTGACTCAAATCTAACCCCAGCAATAGCAACCCAAGTTTTAGCTACCACAAACCCAACCTCAGCAGCAGCAACCCCATCTTCAGTTGACACAAACCCAACCTCAACACCAGCAATATCAAACCCAGTTTCAAATACAACAAAGTCCACCTTGGGCCACTCACGTACCCTAATTTCAAAAACATGTGGTGGGAAATAAATATCAAGTCCCATGAATGAGGTCCTATGTTCCTACTCAAGGGATGCAAAGGTGTAGCCTCATACCAACTATAGTCCAGAGGTACAACGTTGCACATCAGCCTCAAAATCAGACAGACATGTTAATCCAACAAGTGGAGAACCTTCAAACCTAGATTATGGATATGAAAAATCAAGGGAAAACAAAATATTACACCATAGAGGATCTATACCCATACCCCTTTGATAACTCTATTCACATGTCTCCATTCCCAACTCATTTCTCAGTTCTGAAATTTGACAAATATAGGGGCAGTACCAACCCTATTGAACATATCCAAGATTTTTTTGCTAGTTGTGTCGAAGTAACTCATGATGAAACCTACTTAATGCAACTATTCCCATAGAGCTTAGCTGGACCAGTAATGGAATGGTTCTCGTATATCCCTCATGGCATTCAGTCTTAAGGAGAATTGGTTGAAAAGTTTATTTCTCACTTCCATCATAACATCAAGCGCAAGGTCAGTATCAAGGACCTTTGCGATATCAAACAGAAGGATTGAGAGTCATTTGTGAAATTCCTACAGAGATGGAGGAACACTGCAAACCAAATAACATATGATGTACCAAAACAAGACCTAATCATCATGTTCATTGATAATCTAATCCCTGTCATGTCATTCACAACCGAATTGCAGTTAGCTCCAAATTTCACACAACTCATCGAACGAGGAGTTCATTGTGAGAAAAACTTAGTCAAAAGAGGAATCCTTGTAGATCCAACCCAGACAAATGCCAAAAAAACTACAACTAACAAAGTAAAGTGGTGGAACACAAACAAGAATGTCACTAACGATGGTGTCATTGATGTTAAGACAGTTAACTGTGCACAACCTAAAGTGTCACTGCAAGGTGCACCGGTGGACAATCACCAACCTATGGTTCCTACTCCACAAGAATACACTCAAACCCAACCTCCCCCTATCCAAGTAGTTGTTGTGTCAAACAGTGAGCAACAGAATCAACAAAAACCATAGTTTCAATTCCAACTGTGAGATTTCACACAACTAGGGGAGCCGATAGAATTAGCTTTACAAAAGTTGATACAATCAAACACTATCACTCTCCCAGAAATCAAGGAATTTGAACAAGATGCCAACAAACCAAGGTGGTATAATGAAAAAGATTTATGTGAGTTTCATCAGGTAAAAGGGCACAAAACATCCAACTACTACCAATTGAAACATGTTATCTAGGATCTAATTGACACATGGGTCATCAATGTAACAAATACCCAAACCAAAGGAATGACTGATCACACAATTTTCAATAATACCTTTCATGATCACAATAAGGGAAAATCCTTCGAGTCTGGTTGACCGTCAAAACAATTCAACTATACATATGCAAAAAGTGATAACATTATCAATTGCCTCAATCCTTTAGATAGCCATGTGGCTATGATCACTATCAGGGACCAAGGTAGCAACTGTGTTGTAACCATACATCATGCCAGAGTTGTTTTGCAAGGAGAACCATCCTCATCTACTACATCTTCCAATCCTAATGCAACCTTAGATCCACAACGAAACCTAGTGGAGTAGCTCAAGTGCACACGCGCACAAATCTCAATGTTTCAACTCCTGTGGATTTCCCCACATCACAAGCAAGCACTTGACCAAGCCCTTTAGAATGCAACTGTCCCAAGGGACATTAACCCTGAGATCTTTTAGACTATGGTCAACTATATATCTGCTAACAAACATGCAACATTCACAGACCATGATGTGCTGCCACATAAACCCCTGCATAATGATCCTTTGCACTTACTTGTCCAAATCCACATAAGTGATGTCCGTAGAGTCCTTGTTGATGGTGGGGCTGGTTTAAACATATGTACTCTAAAGTTGATCAAGAAACTAGGATATTCAGAATACAACATTGATGTCACAAGGAGAATAAATATCAGAGATTACGATGAGTAGGAAAGGTCCTCTAAAGGTATTATCATTCTACCTATCTATATTGTTCCAGTAGTCAAGAACACCCCCTTTCAGATCCTGGATCTTGAGTTGGGATATAACATGTTACTAGGGAGACCATGGATACATGAAATCCAAGTTGTACCTTCAACATATCATCAATGCATAAAGTTCCCTCACCAAGGAGAAGAAATCATCAATGAGGGAGATCCCAATCCTTTTCAATACTGTAATGTAGTCCAAATCAACATATATAACCAGGTACCCTCCAACAAAGATACAAGAATTCCTTCCTCTTCAGATATAATTCCCAAATATGTCACAAGGAAAGTGGGAAAAATATCCATTATTGACAAGGGTTGTGGTGAATACAGTTATGAAGAAGCCTTCACAATCACGCACATGCCTCAGAGTCCAAGAACATATGGTATGCCACAACCAGTTTTAATAACAGTCACTCTAGAGCCGGTCCTATTCAGGTGTCCCCCAACAACCTTTGTTAGATGGGGGGAAATTGTAGAAGAAAATCCATATGAACTAGATATCAATACATGGTTGTACTAAAATCCACAAGAGACACTTCAACAACCTCTACCCTTAGCACAATATGGAAATGGGTATACAATGCTACAAATATTTGGATAAGATGGTACAACTAGTCTAGGGGCAAGACAATAAGGCTTAATGGAACTATCTCTCCTACCAACCCAAGGAAACAAGAGAGGGTTAGGCTGTGGACAGAAAAGAACTAGTCCCATAATCCAAGACATCCTAGTTGACCACGAACAAATAGTAGAGATGCACCGGGGGCATAACTGAGAACATGTCTTGATAAGAAAAATAATGCAATAGTTGTTGCCTACCGAAGAGGGAACCTCTCAAACTTGAATAACCCTTAACATAGCTATCGATAATAACAAAGGAAGTGAGACATCTGACGAACATTCTATTGAAACTAACTCCCACGAGTATGAGTGGAGATCCATTCACAACTTTGAACCATCAATACAAGACTATTCCCCTCATTCAACCACAACCATACACCTTGAAGACCTATTTGACCAACTATCCATTGATGACCAACCCTGCATTGATAAACATGTCATTTTTCAATCCTCAAGTGGTGTGTCCACATCACAGTCTAGTTTTTTCAGAACCATATCTGTAGTTCCTTTCAACCAAATAGAGTCAACCCAACACGAGTGCATATGTCTTGTACACACAAAGCTAATAGAGTGGGATCAAAAAGGACCACCTGATATCGATGTCTTTGAGAATGATGAGGCCATTGCAGATTTCATGGGCCTTAGAGAAGGCATACCATCAGTAGATCACAAAGCCAATTTCTCTATCGACCTCGACTACTCAGCATAATTTGGGGAGGAGGCTCCTCTTTCCTGTCATCAAAACAAATTGAAAAAGACAAAAGAATCATTAGTAAGTGAAAACCAAAAGATTACTAACACAAAAAATGATAAAAAGCTAAAACAAGATATATCTTCTAGTGAAAAGCTCACTGAGGCACTTGAAGATGGAAAGACATAACTCCTCCCCTTGACAGAGGAGAAATCAACATTACTAAAAAAAGAGATAGAGGAAGTCAACTTGGGCGATGACAAGAACCCAGAACATTTACTTGGCTAAATCACTCACCCCAGAGGAGAGAGAATAGTGCATCAATTTATTCAAAGAAAGATTGATCAATTTTGCATGGTCTTATTCAGACATGCCAAGATTAGATCCAGAGCTAGTACTACATCATCTCCCATTGCTACCCAACACAAAATTAGTCAAACAGAAGCTAAGAAAGATGCATCCACATGTTGCATTGTTAGTCAAAGTGGAATTAAAAAATCTCCTGGATGCAAAGTTCATACGACCAATCCCATATGCAGACTGGATCTCTAACTTGGTACCAGTTACAAAGCACAGTGGTCAGATCTGAATTTACATGGACTTCAAAGATCTCAACATAGCTTTTCCCAAAGATGACTTTCCTTTACCTAATATTGATATGATAGTTGACCTAACTGCTGGACATCAAATGCCATCACTCATGGATGGCTTTTTCGGGTATAATCAGATCAGGATCACACTAGAGGACCAACATAAAGAAGCTTTCACATGTCCTTGGGGAACATATTGTTGAAATTTCATGCCGTTTGGTCTAAAGAATGTCAGAGAAACATATCAATGGGCAATGACAACTATCTTTCATGATCTTATCCACAAAACATTGGAAGACTATGTTGACGACCTACTAGCCAAGTCAATGCTACGCAAGGATCATTTACAAGTATTGGGACCGATCTTTGACAGAATGCAAGAATACAAGGTCTGTCTAAACCCAAAGAAATGTGCATTTGGGGTCACAGCAAGAAAGCTTCTAGGTTTCATTGTGTCACACAGAGGCATCAAAGTAGACCCAGAGAAATTCAAAGAAATATTGGACATGCCTCTGCCGTCCAACCTAAGACAACTATGGAGATTACAAGGAAGGCTCCAATCAATCAGACACTTCATAGCGCAGCTGGCAAAAAAGTGCCACCCATTCCAACATCTGTTGCACAAAGACATCACATTCATATGGAAAGAGCAATATGAACAAGCATTTCAAACATTCAAAAACTACCTTCTCAAGTTTCCTATACTGGTTCCACCTGTCCAAGGTAGACCATTACTTTTGTATATCTCAACAACGGAATCAGCACTAGGCGTACTATTGGCACAACATGATGACATAGGTAAAGACAGATCCATCTACTATCTAAGAAGAAAATTAGTTAGATATGAGCTCAACTATACGCCAATTGAAAATTCATGCCTTGCAGTTGTATTCACTTCACAAAAGTTGAGACACTATGCTGAGTCACCAAACAAAGTTGATAGCACATAGTGATCCTTTAAAGTATCTACTAAGAAAAGTAGCACTCACTGGATGACTTGCAAAGTGGGTAATGATCTTAAGTGAGTTTGACATTGAGTATGTAGAGAGAAAGGTCATTAAAGGGCAAGTGATTGCAGACCAACTAGTAGAGGCATCAATTCAGGATCACCAGCCTATTAGATCTGACTTTCCTGATGAATCTATAATGACAGTACAACCAACAATAGAGGTATGGAAATTGTACTTTGATGGGTTGTGCATGAACCATAGTGCGGGGGCAAGAATAGTGCTCATCAATCTATCTAATGATACAATTATGAAATCATTCCAGCTCAACTTCCCCTACACCAACAACATTGCAAAACATGAAGCACTGGTCATCGGATTAAAAATAGTCATTCAATGGAGAATCAAGAACCTTAAAGTCTACGAAGATTCAAATCTGGCCATTAGCCAAGTCAATAATGATTATATGACCAAAGACAAGAAGCTGATACCATATAGAGCACAGATGGAAAGGCTACGCACAAAATTCCAATTCATCTTCTTTGAGAAAATACCAAGGGCTCAGAATAGAGCTGCAGATGCAATGCCTACCATAGCATCATTGATCGACATGCTAGGTAATGAAACACGATTCCAGTTTCTACTATAGCAAATGTTGATACCATCACATGAAGCATCCATCACAAAATTAGCATGCATCCTTGTTGGTCCTGAAACTCCATGGTACCACGATGTGTATGACTATCTACAAACTAGTGTCTTACCTCCCAACCTGTCTAGAAACCAAAAAAAGTCCCTCATTCGTCAAGCCTCTAGGTATACCATCCTCTCCAATACTCTATATCGACGAAGTCTAGATGGAATTCTTTTACGATGTCTCACTTCCATAGAATCCTGGAGAGATATGTACGAGGTACATGAAGGAATTTGTGGAACCCACAAAGGTGGCAACAGCTTAGCTAAGGAGCTCATTCGAATGGGATACTACTGGCCAATAGTAGAAATAGATGCAAATAAATATGTGCAAAGGTGTAGGCAATGCCAGATTCATGGATATGCACCAGCCCAGGAACTACATCCCATCACATCACCATTGCCATTTTCCATGTGGGGATTTGACCTAGTGGGAAATATCACACCTTCTTCAGAAAATGGACACAAATTCATCATATTAGTGACAAAATACTTCACTAAGTGGGTAGAATCAATTCCCCTCACTTACATTACTGGAAAGCATCTAGTAATGTTCATACTCAACCATATCATCTGTCAGTATGGCATTCCTCAAAATATCCTGATAGATTATGGTACGCCCTTTCAAAATAAGGATGTGGAAGAGCTATGTGAGCAGTTCCACATAAAACAATGGTTATCCTCATTCTACTATCCTCAAGTAAATGGCCAAGCTAAAGTGACAAACAAGACAATTCTAAAAAATCTTGAAGAAAAATGTTAACGAATAAGGGCGAGACTGGCATTTACAACTTAGTCCCACCTTATGGGCATACAGAACTAGTGTGAGAACACCTATAGGAGCCACTCCTTTCTCCCTATTATATGGATCAGAGGTAGTCTTACCCCTCGAAGTGGAAATCCCATCCCTGAGGATATCATTAATGAACATGATTTCAGATTAAGACTACTGAGTAGCCAAACTCACAGAACTAGAACTACTAGATGAACAAAGACAACATGCTTTCAATCACTTACAAGGCTATCAAAATTGCCTTAGAAGGAACTATCACAAAAAGGTAAGGCCATGAAAATTTGGATAGGAGACCTTGTCCTCATGGAAAATCAGAAGAACCAAGTGGAATGAGTGAAACCAAGGAAGTTCAAGCCTAACTGGCTAGGATCATATGTCAATGTCAACTCTACCCAGAGTGGGGCATACCAACTGGAAACACCTGAAGGAGATCAGCTCCCTGGATACATCAACAACATGCATCTTAAGTGATTCTATGCTTGAGGTCTGAAATGGTCAAGGCAGCTATCTACATATCTAGAAAATACCAAAAAAAATTAGAAAATAAAAAATGTTACCTTGGTGAAAACCTGGCAAATAGGCGCCCTAGCGGCAACAAAAGAAAAAAAATAAAAAAAAGTAAAGAGAAAAAAAATCGCTCTCTCAGTGAAAACTTGGCAATGAGGTGCTATTGAGTAGGTACCTTGGTGAAAACCTGGAAAACAGACGCCAAATGTTCAAATCCAACTTCACCATCAATGAACTCCAAAATCAAAAGCTTGAGTACACTCCAAATGTAAGACATACTACCCAAGTTGTATCAAGAAGAAAAATCCCATTTGAGCACCAACACTTATCCATGGTTAGCACTGGTCCACTAGAGTAGGGGTGATTCTAAATATCCTAAAAAAATCACTAAAAATTGGAAAACACATCAAAAATCCTAAAAAGATCAAAATCAAGAGAAAATTAATCTTCATCAAAAACATTCAAAAAATTGCAGAATCCCAAGCAATAAAACCAACTTAGTTATCAAGAAAGCAAGAGGGCAATCATGCCCAATCTATCAAATGTCACAATCATGAGCTTTGCAAATCAGCAATGGGCTCATCTGACAGAGCTTTATCAATCTATCAAATCTATCAACAAGCAACTAGCGAGCAAGCCAATCAATCAAATGTCACAATCATGAGCTTTGCGAATCAGCATTGGGCCCATCTAACATAGCTTGATCAGCTGCCAACATGATCACTTTCAAATCAATCAATCAATCCTATCAATCATCTTACACAGTGGTGGACACGCTCAAAACTAGACATGTCAGTCTTATATGAGGCGTCTATTTTTGAAACCAGACGCAATCAAGCCATTCAAGCCTATCAGAGAGTTGAGCCAATCAAGAGAATCCAACTGAATCAAGGAACAATCAAAATGTTGACTAGGTTAGTCGGTCGGTCAGATGTTAGTATATATTTTAGGGTTATGTTCTTATGCTACTGCAGGATCCACCATGTGAGGAGAGTAGCTATGATAGATCATGACTTATTTTCTTTGATTGTTGTCTGTTAAGTGTCCACTTTGATTTTAGGGCCATGATAATTTAGGATAAATGCAGTAGGCGTTGTCACTTATCTGGAAACCACGTAGTTCCACAATCTGAGATTAACCCTGGGAAAGAATTGGACATTCCTTCTCTTTTATCTATTTGTTTATTTTATAGAATCAAGACCTCACGGTGCTATTCGGATGGACTCTGAGTATGTTGGAGTTCTATCTTGGTTTCTATAGTATTTTTCTTTTTTTACAAATCAAGAGCTCACAATGCTATCCAGATGGACTCTAGGGGTGTAGGAGTTCTATCTTATTTTCTTTGGTCTTTTCTTTACAAAATCAAGAGCTCACAATGTTATCCAGATGGAATCTGGGTGGATAGGAGTTCTATCTTGGTTTCCTTTTTTGGTTTTTTCAAAGGGCAAAGTGGTATCTAGATGGTCAATATCTGGGTGCTTTTGGCTCTCTTTCTTTTCAAACAGGGAACATAGTTGAACCCAGATGGTCAATATTTGGGTGAACTAATTTCTCTTTATATTCAATCTCTCTACTCCTTCCGCTTATCAAGAGGTCATGGTGGTGTCTAGATGTTATGTGATCTGGATGCATTGGATGCTCTTCAGAATTTCAAAAACAAAAAAAGAAGATGCAATGATGAAAAATATTGGAAACAAGGGCAGCGACATGGGTTACCCATCCATTCTATCAATTCATATCAAACAAAAAAGCAATAAAATTCTTTTCTATCATTCCATGTCTATCAGATTAATTTTCAGAGAGCACATATCCACTAACTATCTTCTAAGTAACACATGCATTACTCAGATATTTTGTGCATAGTAGATTGCATTCATTTATTGCATAAAATTAAAATAAATAAAAAACATGAGCATAGTAGATCATATAATCAATGCATCCATTATCAATAACATCATAACTAACATAGGAATGAATTCATCATCATCATATAGTGACTCACATTTTCAACAAATTAATGCTCATCTAACGCATTTCCTATACTTAATTTGTTGAGCGGGCATATAGTCTACCTACTGTCACTGGGGCAAGCTGGGGCAAGATTAAAACAAAGAATCTTTGACACACTGCGACAAGTCATGTTACATGAAAGAGGGGGAAATGTAGACACCCTAAAATGGATAGGCTTGTGACTTTACATTAAAAACACTAATTTTCATCTATTAATTAATGGTTTTTTAATCGTTAATTAATCATCTATTTTCTTCTAAATTCATTCCCCAAATCATTTAATCAAATTCTCAAAATTAATTAAATAATTAATTTTATTTAATAAATTAACCTTAATTGATTAATTACCAATAATTAATTAATAAAATTCAATTTTATATAGTTTAAATTGAAATATTTAAACTTACTAATCAAATTCTTCCAATTAAATTAATTTAATTTCATCAAATAAAGCAATTCTTAATAAAAAAGAATTCAATTAGCTCACATGTTGAAAACAATAATTAAATAAATGAATTAAATATTTATTTATCTTCAAAGAGATAACTCCAATCAGATCACATGGGTTACTCCACCCATCTCTCCAGTCCACATGGGTAACTCCACCCACCTCTTCAGTTCTAAAATGTGACTCACAATTAGCTCTCCAGTCCACATGGGTAACTCCACCCACCTCTTCAGTTCTAAAAGGTAACTCACAATTAGCTCTTCAGTCAACCAAACTTTGTCTCCTCTTTACCAATTAAAGAGGTGAAGTTTATTGATGGCTTCTCCAGTTCCCTTTAATCTCAACTATTCATCTCCCTATGTCTGGGATTGATCTCAACCATTCATCTCATACTCAATTTCTATATAATAAACCCTTCATAACCATTTGAGGGATCCAGGATTTTAAGCTCTCGTGTGCCATTACTCCGTCAGTTTGGTTCTAGAACTCAAGCCATCTTGCGATCACACACCCATTTTAATTAGCAAATTCTTGACGCTTCTAAAGTCATAGACGCTGCCCACACCAATACTGAGCATAAAAAACAATGCTTCAAAAGGAGTACAGAGAGACAATAGAAGCTTCAAGCATCATGGGGTTTGCATTTATTTGCTTTCCTTTCTTATGCTTGTACATTTTATTGGTTACGTTTCATTGTTACTCATTTTGGTAGCTTTGTGTATTGGATTTATGTCATTGTATAACCTTTGCTACTAACCCTCACCCTTGGAAAGCTCGGGAACCATGGATCACGATCAAAGGGACGCTTATAGTAGGAACCTACAACCAACTCCCTTTTATGTATCATTAATTATTGGAAAATCTTTAGTACATAATTATATGGTAAATAGTGGGGCTACTAGTTCTTTCATGCCCAAGAAAGTAGCAAACCAATTGGGACTTAAATATGAACCTTTCCAAAAGAAGGTGACACAAATTGATGGTTCCTCAGTAAATACCGTATGTGTGGCCAAGGATAAAAATTGTATTCTTCATGCAAGCCCTAGTTTCTCTATCTTACTTGACATCTACATTATAGATCTCCCTACTCTCTTTTCCATATGTTTGTCAAGAGAATTCACATCCAAGATAAGAGTTTATCTTTCTTCTGACTGCCCTCACATTCTCTTTTATACTAGGAATGGAACCAAGGTTACCATCAAGTTTGAATCATTTGCAACACACAATATTGAACCTTATGTGTCCAACGTACTTAATGCAAGTTGTCTTGCACTTGACAGTAATGACTTTCCAATCGTCATAGAAATAAACACTAAGATAGAAAATATCCTAGATATCTATCTAGATGAATTGGAGTTTGAAAGAACTTCAGAGGCCCAATCCAATGTTATTTGGGATACTGGTTTGGGAAACTATTTGATACAAGAGAATGGATTCATAGAGCCAAATCTTTTCAAGGCAAACACTAAATCAGAAGATCAAAGAAATCAAGTTTGGGAGCTATTATTTAATGGTTCTAGAAGTAGACATGGATCTGGTGGTGGTGATATGCTAGTCTCTCCAAAGGGGGAGAAGTATTATACGACTTTTAGATTTAGTTTTTCTTGCACTAGCAACACTGCTGACTATAAGAGTCTAGTGAATGGATTGGAGTGGGCTAGAAAGAGGGGGATCAAAGCCCTAAAAGTGCATGGTGATAGTGAGCTAGTGGTCAGCCAAGTAAAAGGGATAAGTGCAACCAAGAATGATACAATGAAAACATATAAGCATCAATTTTGGGATGCAATTGAAGATTTCAATGCTTTCAACATTATTGCTATCCCTAGAAAATTAAATCAGAATGCAGATAGATTAGCTGTTGTTGGATCCCAATATGGCATCCCTAATAGAATTTCAATGGAAAATGATCAAAAACATATCAAAGTAATTTTCAGACCTTCCATACCTGATAATAATGTTAATTGGCAAGTATTTGACAATGATGAGAAAATTTTGTAGTTTTGTTTTCGAAGAGGATGTTTTTTAGAGAATAAACAAGATATATTGATGCAAAACTATGGTGATCAAGTGGTATAGCTTAAATCAAATAATATTCCTAAAGGTCTTGTCGCCATGGAATCTATCTTTAACAGAGATGACCAAACAAAGAAGAACAAAACTAGCTTGGTAGTTCAACAAGAACACTATGCTGACTTAGAGCTGGAACCAGGTAAAAGCTTGAAGTTTGGAAAGGTTAATACTAATTCAGAAAAGTAGGCCTATGCCCAATTATTTCAAGAATTCAGTGACATATTTGCTTGGAAATATGAAGACCTTAAGGGATTCAATCCATCACTTTCTCAACATACCATTGAATTAGAGCCAAATGCCAAGCCAGTTAGACAGAAGAAAAGGTCTGTCAACCCCAAACTTGAGCAACTCATGCACAAGGAAGTCTCCAAATTGATAGAGAGTGGCATAATTTACCCCATAAAGCATAATAGTTGGGTTTCCAACCTTATTCCTGTCAGGAAAAAGAATGGGGAGTTGAGACTATGTGTTGACTTTAGGGACCTTAATAGGACATCCCTAAAATATCATCATCCATTACCATCTATGGAGAAAATTCTACAATGTGTCTCTAGATCAGAGTGCTTCTCACTATTGGATGTCTATTCATGCTATAATTACATCCTAGTTCATGAAGAGGATCAATATAAGAATGCATTTACCACCAAGTGGGGAACCATGGCTTATCAGAAGATGCCTTTTGGTTTTTCAAATGCAGGTGCTACTTTTCAAAAGGCAATGGATATGGCCTTTAAAATCCTCATGTACAAGTTTGTACTAGTCTATTTAGATGATATAATAGTCTATTCTAAACATGCAGAAGACCACATTAAACATCTGAGGAAGATATTTCAAAGGTGTAGGGAGTTTGGGATCTCTCCTAATCCCAAGAAATGTGTGTTTGTAGTCCATAAAGGGAAACTGTTGGGATATATATTGTATCCAAAAAATGAATTATAGTCAACCCTGAGAGGATTGCAACTATTCTAGAATTAAACCTACCACCTCACAAGAAGAGTCTTCAATCCTTCATTGGAAGGATTAACATTGTCAGGCATTTTTTTCCTAACATTGCAGACTTTTGAAGCCCTTGATAGTGATGTTGAGGAAGAATATAGCCTTCTGCTGGAGAAAAGAGGGAAAGGCTAGTTTTCAAGCCATTAAGGGGGCTTTGAATGAGGCTCTTGCCTTGTTGAATCCTAATTTTAGTAAAGATTTCATTCTATATTCTTGTGGAGGCTCTGAATTCATATCTGCAAATTCAACTTAGCAAAATTCTAAAGGATTGGAGCAGTCTATTTCTTTCTTTAGAAAAGGGTTGGAAGAATACAAACATAGATATTATTTTGTAGAGAAACATGTACTTTTTTTGGTGAAGAGCCTAAAAAATTTCATACATCTTTTGACTCACAGCAAGGTATAATTAAGAGTCACTCATCCAAGTGTCAAGGAGTTCCTGCTTTCTAAGGACCTGAATGAGAAAAGAGTTGGTTGGATCACTAGAGTCATGGAATATGACATTGTTATCCAAGTCACCAATTTAGTCAGAGGAAGAGGACTTTGTGAACATTTAACAGAGGATGAGATCCCAAGAAATCCAGAGCAAATGAATGCATCCTTAGTTATTCATTCAAGAGAAGAACATGCTAAGGCAGTAGGTTGGTTGCCTAACACGATTCATTTTTTAAAGAGAGGATAATGTTCTACAAATTTGAATTTAGAAAAAAGAAGGTATTATAGATTGAAATCTATACCCTTTGTACTGATTGATGAGATCCTTTTTAGAAAGGATCATAATGGTGTTCTCTTGAGATGCATAGATTCAAAACAAGTAGCAAGTGTCCTAAATGAATTTCATGATGGACCTACTAGAGGTCATTTCTCTCCTAGGAGTCCTACTTTTAATATCATGAGGGTTGGGTACTATTGGCCATCTATCTTCAAGTATAGTCATGAGTCATGATAATCTAAGGAAATGCATAAAGTGTGTCATGTTTGCAGGAAAAGAAAGACTTGCAGGGATGCCCCTCCAACCAATTAGAATAGATCAACCTTTCATGAAGTGGGGCATTGACTTCATAGGCCTAATTATCCCTCCATCTAGTACATGCCATAAATGGATAATTACAGCAACTGATTACATAACCAGTTGGACTGAGGCTATTGCATTAAAATAAGAAAATGAGAATGTTGTCCTAGGCTTTTATGAAGACATAATTCATAGATTTGGGATCCCAGACTCTATTATATCAGATAATGCACTTTCTTTCACAGGCTTGAGAGTCACTGAATGGGAAATCAAACATGGTGTTTACCTGAACACTAGTTCTAATTATTACCCTCAAGGTAATGGTTTAGCAGAGTCTACAAATAAGAACCTAGTCAGGATAATTAAGAAGACTCTGCAAGAAAATAAGAGAGATTGACACTCTAGATTGACTTAGGCCTTATGGTTAGAAAGGATAACCCCAAAAAAGATCATTGGGAACTCTCTATAAATTTTAGTCTATGGAAGGGAAGCTAAATTTTCCATTTCAACAGAGTTTCTAGCTTTAGAACTTGCAACCCAACTTGTCCTCTTTGAAGAGGGAGACCCTCTACAAGTGAGATATGCTCAACTCATGAAGTTGGAAGAAAATAGAGACAAGTCCATGCAGACTATGGAATTTCAACAAATGCAAACTAAGAGGAGCTTTGAAAAAAGAGCTAGATCCAGGAACTTCAATGTTGGGGATATAGTCCTCAAATGGGATGAATTCAGATCTAGGCTTGGTAGACATACAAAGTTTGATTCCTTTTGGGGAGGTCCATTTGTAATCACTGAGTGCAAGGAACATAATGCTATTCAGCTATCAACTCTTGAAGGAGAGGCCTTGCCAATATCTGTCAATGGTTTTCACCTAAAACCTTGTTTTGAGGTTTGTCTAGCCTTGTAGTCAGTTTCTTTCTTTTTCCTACTTTCTAGGCTAGTTTCCTTCTTTCCCCAAAGTTCTCAAAACAAGTAGTTTTTTCTATTTGTATGTAGTCCTTTTCCATGTTTTGCTTCATTGTCCCTCCTCCTGTTTTCAATCTTCCTTCTTTCCAACAGTTTTTGTGCTCAATGCGGACTCCAATGCCCAATGGATCATCTAAAGGCCACTAGTTTTATATGTCTAGCAGGCTGACATCTAGCAGAAATCGCCAAAATGTTACCCAAATTTCCTATCATATGAATTTTGGCTGCAAGTTGAGAAAAATGAGGCTCCCACAAGGGTTGAGCTCAGCTTGTACATTTCTGTTCATGATTCTAGCTCTTGATCTTGTTCTCTTCTTTTTGACAAGTCTCTAGTGTACCCTTATTCATGGAAAAGGACCCAAGCGGAAAATAACCTAAACATTTCATGGTAAAACCCTAGCTCTCCATGCCATGATCTATTTCTTCATTACCTTTTCAAGTGACTTAAGTTCCTTATTTTATTCATGTGCTCATTTATCTTCTTTGTTTATCTCTTAGTCATGCAAAGGGAATAAAATATTCCATATTATCTAGCGAATTCACATTTTTCCTTGGTCGCGTGATCTCAGAGGGGAAGAGAATATCCTCTTAAGTCATTGAGATTTCACAAAGACCGTTGATCAAGTTTCAAATCTTGTGGTTATCACGTAATCTCACATCAAAAGGGAATATGCTTAAGTGTTTAGGGGATTTAGCATGAACCATTGATCGGTTTACTTGTTTAGATTCAGATCGTGTGGATGGTGTGGGATCTCAGGATAAACTCTATGGTTAAAGTTTTATTTAGCGACTTTGAGGCTAAGTGTACCTCGTAATTCCCAATTTGACTCAGATTTAAGCTTGGTTTGTTTTCCTTTCCGTCTTGTAATCACTGAATGAGATCAGGGCTAAGTCCTTTCTTCCAATATTTCAAGCGGGCCGTTAATTGCATTCTTATCCTATAGTTTTTGTTGAGTCTCCAGATAAATTCAAAGGTCAACAAAGTCTAGGAGATTTCACGCGGGCCGTCGATACAAACATGATCTCATGGTTGTTGCTGAGTCTCATGAAAAAACCATGGTTAGACCAGATAATTAGAGATTGCAAGATGTGTTCAGTCATTGAATCTCTGAACGTACCAGGGTTAATGATAAAGTTAAGTTCAGTTTCTGAGTTTGCAAAATATTGAAATCTACACTATTGATCGCGTTTTGATCTTGTGGTAGTCACTTAGTCTCATAAGGAAATGGAATATTCTTCTATGAATTGGAGATTAAGCACAGATCATAGATCTTGGGTCTAATCCTGTGGTGCTCGTGCGATCTCATTCTAAACTTGGAATTAATCAAAAGGTTCAGCGACTTAGAGACATGAATAATTCCACACACCAGGGTTAAACATGAGTAGTAGTAGAGTTAGGGTAAGATAGAGATGAATGTTTGATGGCTATGTTTTAAACAGGAGATCAGGTATTTTCTGAGCTGTTGATACAAGTACCCACACCACGTGTGACAATTATATTCAAATATTTAAAAAATTCAAATCTGATTCTCAATGGTCCGTGGTGGCGGCATGATTTTTTAAGAGACAGACAGAGGGATGGGTCGAGTCAACTTCTCTGATCATATTTATGATGATGGGAGGTGCATTCATGAACAAATCTTATCTTTTGGGATATTTCTAGGATGCATTGATGAGCAGATTTGACATTCTTATATTTGGACATTGTCTAATAAACCCTAATTCTGATCAGTGGACCAACTCCTAAGCCTGTGTGCTAGGGGAGTATGTATATAAGTATTTTTAGAAGCTTTTACTGTGGAGTAGTTTTTTTTTCAGCAGATGTAAGATTTTCTGTTGCATTTTTTCTGCCCTCAAGTTTTCCTTTGTTGTAACTTCTCATTGAATTCCAGATTATGTAAGAGCTTTTTGACACATCTTCTATATCCTCAAGCATTTCCCTTGTCTGTACTCTTATTGAATATTACACAGTGGCTTGTATTAGATAATCTTAGAGTTCCTTATCCTTTCTTTCTTTCTTTCAGCATCTTTGTGCACTATTGTGTATGATCTAATTTAGATAATCTTGTGGATTTTTTTCATCCCTGGTTATTTTGTCTCATTCTAGTGCCTATTTGGTGGATTGAATGTCTGCTTGAAGGTCACAGTCTGTGTCTATTTCCTTGGGAAAGTTATTATTTGTGCAATATTGTGTTTTATTAGATCTAAGAATCTTCATGCTAGTTTGGTCATTGTGTTATGTTTCATGTTACCTTCGGTTTATCACCTAGCAGGATAAATTGCTTTTCAAACATTTCCTTTCAAGTTTTCCTTCTATCCCTTTCCCTTCCAATTTTACTTTCATGTTAAAGAGAGGATTAGGTGATTATTCAAGAGGAACCATCCTAGAACCCAGAGGCTTCACTTTAGTTAGCAGAGGTCCCACAACCTAGAAGTGATTCCCATGTTATACTAGATTGTTATGCTCAAGCACTTGGTAGAATGCAAAATTTAGTGTATAAAAATTACAACAATAAAGACAATGATGATCAACTCAGCCCCAAGTGGTCAGTTTCCACTGCCCCTCCTCACACCAACATGCATCTTAGCATTCAACATACAAGCATCAACAATTCACTCCTCACTACGAATATCTATCAAAGAAATGGTACCCCTGCAAGGACAAGCTCTTGCAACTTTCCAAGAGAGCATGTACTACATTCTAATAGATGAAATGAGTTTCATAGGGCCTTAGCTACTTGAAAAAATTGACACGAGGATATGCCAAGCTTTCCCAACTCAAAACCACATTCCTTTTGGTGGATGTTGTATTTTTTTATTTGGTGACTTGGGACACTTGCCACCAATTAAAGACATTCCAATGTATGCTTCAAAATCCTATGGTGGCACACTATGGTGCAACTTCAACATTGTTGTTACACTAGAGAAAATATTTTTCTAAATAGGAGACACTCCTATTCAAATTCAATTTAGTGCACTCCTTTCAAATTTAAGGAATGCAACCCCTGCAATTGCAGATTGGCAGCTTCCAATGTGAAGATCAAATTCATCAACTCCATCAGATGAACACACACTTTTTCTCCCTTCCATACATCTCTTTTCCACAAATGAAATGGTTTTAATGCATAACAAACGCATGTTGCTATCTTTAGCAAAGCCACTTTCACTATCCAATTCAGAACAACTTAAAGGACTACCCTACTCAAATGTAGAAGAAGAACTTCAATATAAGATCCTCTTGTGTATTGGTCAAGAGGTCATGCTCTGTGCAAATATATGGGTCCAAGATGGCCAGGTCAATGGTGCACTTGGACAGGTAAAAGCAATTGTATACAATGATCAAGAACAACAACCCAAAGTATATTCCAATAATCCCAATCATCCAAGCAATGCACTGCCAAATACCATTAAAAATGGCATGGGCCATAACAATACACAAATCACAAGGGCTTACACTTCAAAAAGAAACAATTGATATTGGCAACATTGACAGACAAGGCCTTACATTCACAACTATTTCAAGAGTTCAAGAGCTTGGGAACCTCCGCATCCAACCAACATTCACATTTGAAATATATGCCCGCATGCAACAAAACCCATATGTAGCTCGATGAAAAGAAGAGGAGATGCATTTGGAAAAATTATCAAATACTACTCCAGCCACTACACCTTAATTGTAAGCACAACACCTCTATTAATTGACTTTTTTTGAAGTACACTGAACTGGCAATGCATAGTTATAAATTTAAATTTCATTAAAAAAAGACAATAAATGTGAACTATTTATTTATTCACAGTTTCTAATATTTACACTTCAACTTCAATAAAATAACCTAGAAATTTCAAGTTTTCTTTCAACAAATACATTAAGTGAAAAATATTCTATGAGCTTATGTAGTAGAGACATTTTACAAATCTTAGAATTGAAATTCTGAGTTGCTTTTAGCTTTGTAATGTCCCTTTGTTAGATTTCTTGCCCCTTAATATAAAGTTAGACATGGGGAGAGGGGGAGGGGTGTGGGGGCGGAATAAGAAACCTCAATATATTAAGAGGGATATGGAGATGGAAAGGGAGATAGATTTAAATATAGGGGATATAGAGAGATGTAAAGGGAATGAAAAGTAATACAGAGATAGTGAGAGATAGAGAGGCAAAGAGATAGAGGTAGAGAGAGAGATGGATAGAAAGAGATCTAGAGGAGGAGAGATAGAAAGATAGGGAGATAAAGATATAAAGATAAGGATATCAAGAGATAAAGATAGGATGAGTGAGATGCAGTTAGACATATAAAATATGAGAGATGGAGTAAAAAGGAGAGCGGTGGAGATAATGAGATATATATAGAGTGGGGGAGGTATACAAAGATAAAGATAGAGGGGGAAAGAAAGAGAGAGAAGTAGTAGAGAAAGGGGGGGATAAAAATAGTAAGATATATATGTAATAATAATAATAATAATAATAAGCATGTGTTCATTAGAAATTTTATTTTATTTTTTCCTTTGCAGGTTTGTTGGCCTTTATCTGATTTTAGTAATAACTATTTCCCATGACCTGTACTTCTAGTATAAATATCGACGATTGGTATATCAATCGTCTTGCATTATTATGGAGAGTGCACATTCTTGACTCATTTTCAATTTCTGGTGAATCAAATATTACTTTTTCTTCTATGTAGTACATTATCTTATATATTTTATGTACATAATTTTGATTTGTGTTCTTGTTTTGATGTCGTCATTGTATCATTTTCATTAAATATATGTATTGAAATACTTTTACAATTGTGTCGACAAATTAAATCTTTATACTTGATTGATAGAGTAGGGTTGGTAGTTTCTATAATCCCAAAATGGGCCCATATAGTTTCTACTTAACACTATTACAATTGATATTGCCACTTAATGTATGATTACTTTAATGCAAATAACATTACAAAATTTTGTTTCTACTTATCACTATTACAATTGTGACACACCATAGAAATAAAACACAATCAAAATAACATATAAAACAAGACGTAACCATTGCACACTCAGGTGCGATTGCTAGTTTTATTTCTTAAGAGGTTTGTGGAATCATAAACTTATTAATTGTATGTTTGGTTTCCTATTTGTTGGTATATGCTTATATGTTTGTAACATGGTACAATTGTGATAACTTGTTGTTTTAAAGGATTTCATTTAAATTGAATGTTAAATAGTACAATGGAATGCATCATTTTAAAATTAATAATAAGTTCTAAATGATTACTTGAAGCTTATGCAATGTTATAGCAACATCTGATATATAACATATAAGACCATCAATATGAGAATAGAAGACCATTCCTTCCATTTTGCATCAATGTGTTAAATTTGAATATGAAAGAAAGGTTGTCAAAATTCAAAGAGCTTATTTAATATGATATTTAATATAATTTATTTTACAATAGATGTATTTTTGTATACTATCAAATGATAACCTCATACACGATGTACACATTATACATCTAGATGAGAAAGCAAGAGTTGAAAAGATGTTTGAGCAGTAAGCTTATTCTTTAAAATTCAAAAAGCCTCGCATTTAAATAAATATAGATATTAATGGAAGAAAAAGAATAAAAAAGAAATTGCAAATTTAGTATATAAATTAGGGTTTTGTGTACAAATAAGACTATTGAGTCCCATAACAAAGTATAGTAATACATCAAATATCAAAAGAAAGTCATTGAAAACCAACCCATAAAATAGTTTTGTTATATTCTAATTTTGAAACAATGACCACACCAATACATCTTATTTTTCTGCTTTATCAAATCTATTATACAAATATCTTATATTTGTACTTCATCATTAATATAAGAACTAAATACCTTAATCCATAACTTTTAAAAATAATTTTTAAACTATTAATTCCCACTTCTTTTCTTTCTATCTAATTAAATCTTCATTATACATATCAAATATTAAATTAAATTTATATAAAATCTTAGATAAAAAATTTTAAGAACTAAATATACGTGACCAATTTAAATTTTAAACATTACGATTCAGAATACACAAATATTTCAAATAATACATTTTATAGTTAATCAGCACATGTAATAGTTACGTAGGGATTGATGCATTTGACTTTACGCCAATATTCTCCACCTTCCTTAAATTTCTCCCTTACTTCACTACTCCCTGACTCATAATAGTTGAATAGCTTGAGTCTTTTCAACCGCTCCATTCCCTCTCCCACTTTCTTCACTTTTGGACACTCAAATAGACGAAACTCCTCGAGACATTCCATTGTCCCCTCTTCCAATTCCGGAATCTCCTCTAATTCACTCAACCCTCTAATTTTCAAAAAGCGAAGTTGTGGAAATCCACCAGCCTTTCCAAACGCCTTTGGCAATTCTCTACACCTTTCATTCCCATACAACTCCAACCTCACTAGGTTGGGCATTGTTTGCAACTCCGGATAATCACTACAATTACAATACGACAACCAGAGTTCCCTCAGATTCACCAAACCACATATACAGCCTGGCACTGAGAGCCACTCTAGATGAAGACTTTCTAGATCCTTCATTGCAGTAATTTTCTCCGGGAGCTCTAAAAGTTCTGATATTGTCCTACTCGGTATGGCAAGACGTAGACGACGCATCTTCACCAATCGTCCAAGTATCCCTTCTTCCATCCCTTTCAAATCCATTTCGCCAACTTTTAACCATAGTTCCTGAAGCTGAGTCATACTGCCAAAATCCTCCCACCTCATGAATTCGTCCTCTTCAACGGACACATCCAGCAATGATCGCAGTGTTCTCAAAGAGACCAGCTCTGATATTCCCCTTGGCATTCGACGCACCCCTTTACATTCTAAATGCTCAAGGCATTTAAGTTCATTCATCCATGCTGGTAATTTACGGCATTCCCAATGCAGAACAAGAAACAAGAGACTTTTCAGATGTCTCACACACTCTGGTACCTCTTTAATCTTTGTACCCTTTAAATTCAATACTTTGAGGAGTTTCATCTTTCCAATGCTCTCAGGTAATGTGGAGATTTTTGTGTTGCTCAAATCGAGAACACGCAGTCCTCTCATGGCGGTAAACAAGTTTGGCGGAATGCTTGTAATCCTCTGATTCTGAGACAATGACAATGTGCGGAGACAAACAATACTATTCTTTGAGATGTCATCATCATCTATATCTTTCTTGCTCAATAGAATTTGACACCAGTCACCACTTGTATCTTTAGAGGCCTCTTCAATAGAAAAAGCACATTTGTTTTCTCTTGATACCTGTATGGCTAGATCAAGCAACAGATCATGAATTCTACAAATGGTTCCATTCCAGTTCTCCATTAGTTGAATCAGACAGAGGTTGGCAAGTCTATATAAACAGCCCCATGCGGCATCCCATTGGTCCTCTCCTGCTGGAATAAACCCTTCCCCAATCCACAAATTAATCAGATACTCAGGATCTATCTCCTCATCCTCGGGGAAGAAGGAAAGATAAGCAAAGCATGCTTTAAGATGTGCAGGCAAGGCGTCGTAACTGAGTCTGAGAATAGGCATTATCCGATCATGGACATCGGCAGCAACAGCCCTTTGAAGTTGCTGAAGCTTGGACTCCCAGTCCTTTGGCAATCTGGACTTTGCCAGAGATGCGGCTATTGTTTTGATTGCCAGTGGCAGATTTCCACACTGCTTTACAATCTTGCGACCCACCTCTTCCAGATGCTGTGGGGGCTGTCTTCCTTCCTCAAATGCATAAGCACAAAACAGCCTCCAACTGTCTTCATCTTGCAAATATTGCATCTCATAAACTTCAGCTCTCCAATTTCCAGAAACCTCTTTGCTTCTTGTAGTCACCACAATTGTGCATGGGTTATTCTCTCCACCTGGGAGGCCAAGTCTAGCTAACAAATCGTCTTCTCCGCCAGCCCTCCACACATCATCTAAGACCACCAGGCATCTCTTCCCTTGCAACCTTCCATGAATCTCCGGAGCTAATACCTCTACCTCCTCACCTATTTCACTATTCTGTATTTGCAGACTTAAATCTTTATCTATCTGAAAGATTACATTCTTCTGTAATTTGGAAATAGAATATGACTGAGAAACTGAAACCCATATAGATTTCTCATATCTTTCTTTTGTGGAGTTGTAAACATGCTGAAGAAGATGGGTCTTGCCCATGCCCCCCATCCCAACCACTGCAATAACTGGAAAAGCTGGGTTGTCCAACAATCTGAGGATGTCATCAACTTTGGATTGTATTCCTACTGAGTGTGGATCTCTGGGCAGAGCACTAGATCTCTTCCAATCTAGACTTTGAGATGTACTCGGCAGCGCTTCTTTTGGAGAAGCAACTTGAAGAAATAGCTCCAGCTTCCTGCCATCTTCAATAATAGAGCTCATGTGGCCTTTGATGTCCTTGATTCTCCGCCCCATCTTATACTGCAAAATCCATTGCTTACAACTCAACCCACAAGATTGAGCGTTCTTTCTATACTTGGATTCTACAATACATTCCTCACAGATATCCTCTACAAGCAAGGAAATAACACGAATTTTCTCCAGCCAATGTTTGACATGCTCCCTCTGTTCAGACTTTTGACCAGCATCTTTCAGAAAACCCCTCAAATATATGAGTTGGTCACTTAACCATCTGAATTCTTTTCTGAAATTCACCACCAGATTTGCCTCCTCAGACAGTTTCTGAACAGCCATGTTAAGGACCATCTCACAAACTACTCCTAGAAGAGCTTCTCCAATTACAGTGGCCATCTTACAGAAATGAGATTGAACAGGTAAAGATCCCTCTCTCAACTTTCTATGCCCACAAAACCAAGTGGCCAAAAGACTTTAGAAAATAGAGTTACTAAGCACACCAAAAACTTGATAAGCTTGGAGTGTATGTGAGAATATGCATTTACTTTATAGGAGGCGCAGCATCTTCTTCTCAGGCAATGCTGTTCAGTATTGTTTACTTGTGATGCTTTTCTCATGACGTACGTCTATACTTTGTCAGAGTCTCTATCATTTTTATGGAGAAAAGAGTGGAAATTGTAAAAGACAAAGATAATAGAGGAAACGTTTTTATCGCTAGCCCATTGACGTGACATCTCCTTACAATGAAAGAGATATGCATGTGCGGTTTAGCTATAAATCACCCATAATTTCTAATAGCAGTCAAGCCACCGACGATACGTGTACACGCACAACACGCTGGGTAAAAGTAAAAGTTGAGGTGGGACCCACCGCCAGCTATCTTCCAACATTTGGCCTTTCCGATTCCCATTTCCTAGTCAATGCCGGCAATGGCTATTTGCACCTCGTTCCCCGCACCGTTACCATGCCATACCCATACATACCATGCCCTCTGCCCCATGCGACCTTGTCAAACACGCTGAGTTAAAGTAAAAGTTGAGGTGGGACCCACCGCCAGCTATCTTCCAACATTTGGCCTCATTTCCTAGTAGATGCCACCATGCTTTTTTGGGCGTTTCCTCAACATCTCCTGCTCAGACAAATTATATTTCCATCAATCAGCGACAACGTCGTCAGAGTCGGATGGTTAAAGAAGAAAGCATTGTTGAGACTAAAGATTCGTTGTTCAAGAGAAGCTATATAAGTGTGGACTATATATATATATATATATAAAAGAAAGCATTGTTGATTAGACTAAAGATTCGTTGTTCAAGAGAAGTTATTTAAGTGTGGACAATATATA
>MU226473.1:2372966-2416099 GCA_018584345.1 Thuja plicata
GAAAGTCCACTTTCTCAAGCTGGACTTTCTTAAAGTCCATATTCTCTTACATCCTCCCTTCCCTCTTTAAGGCCTTCATTAATGCCTTCATTAATATGAAGACCTTAAGCCCATGTCTCTCACATGCTTTATTAATGCCTTGGGCATTAAAGGCTCTTACATGTTCATTTATGAGTCTTCAAATTCATAAATGAACCTTGTCCCCCTCTCTCTCTCCCATTCTTCTATAAATAAGAGCCTATTTTGAGAGCAAATAAGCCTTCATCTTAGGATCAAATTACATTGTTATGCTGTTAGATTCACTCTAGACTCATATTTCATCTTTCATTTCATGCTAGTTTATTGTTTCTATTTCATCTTTTAGAGCTAGATTGCATGTTTTATCATCTTTTAGCTTGTTTTTAATCTAAAATCCTTCATGCTAGGTTGTATTCGTCACTGATTTGTAGCATATTTTGAGGGCTGATATGTTACTAATTACACTCCTCCTAGTTAGCAGGCAATAGGTCGATATTAGTGGTTTTACATGTTTTAACTAACCTTTCAAGCTAATGCAATGACCTATTGAGTGTTTGTGTCATTTTCAACAGGTACCCATTTACACACACACAGGAAGAACAAGGAGGTAAATTTTGGTCTTTGAATTCCAACAACTTCCAAGGCTACTTGGCAATTCTCTGCCCTGATATACTTCTCATAATGGCCTGTGTATTCCAACAGTTCCAATTAAGTTTATATTTTTACCCTTTTGTAATGTAGAATTGTATTTGTATTAGTGTCAGTTAAAACTAGTGGCTTAAAGGCAACAATGTTCATGAAAAGTGTCGTTCCCAAAACTAGGGTAAAACACACAGAATTTTTTTTTTTTTTTAACGACATAAAACAAAATCAACAATGATGACACAACTAATACAGAAAGTGTTGCGGAAAGGTAATGGAAAGGTGGAGTTAGTTTTTGAGTTGCAAGTTATATTCATAGATTGAATTAGGGTTACGCCACACACGGACACAGAGTTGAAGCATTACTTGTTACACGGGTTACATGAAATTTTGGGTCAGATTGAAAGAACTATGGTTTTATGTTTAACCACGTGTAGTATCGTGATGGTGAAGAATTGTTAAGAACACAGGTTGAATTAGGTTGACCTAGTAATTACTTTAATTCTTAAGCTTGATTAAAACTTAATCCATTTATAACTAGAAGCAATTCTCCTTCGACATTAACTACTAAATTAAATATAATAATCAAAATTTAATCTAATTCTATCAACCTAATCGACAAAGTTTATCCTGCAGTTCCCTTATGAATGAGGGCTTTAATTATCTAACCAACTACATTCCAATAATAATAACCAAGAAGGGTGTAAGCAACTAGGTTATATCTTTCCTATGTAATTTACTTACCTTAGTCGATATTTTGTCTACATTGTTAGTACATGTGATAACCATCTTAATAATGGAATTATATACGACAATAAACTTGATAATGTGAACTAACATGAAATGTTATCTAAATTTCGAGGCGGATAAGTTATACTACCATAACAAGGTGTACTAAAGCCACCTTACACATTAAATTAATTAACTTAAACAAATCAATTCATTAGGCCAAATCCCTATTAGTTAATTCCCAAATCCACAACCTAAGTGGAAACCTAAACTAACTAATATTAATGTTCCATTTTAAATAATTAACCCTTGGATGAAGTAGACTATAATTTTAATGCGTCGATTAATATTACATTAAATCTGAACCTGTTAATAAATCTATTAATCTAAAAATAATTATGTCATTAAAGAACCAATATGTCTATAAAATGAACTATATAAATAAAATAACAATAAAGGTATAAATCTATTTAATTAACTTAAACTTACTAATGTCAATGATTTATTTAAAATATTCACCCATTGTCTAGAATAGACTAATATTCTAATAGGTTGCTCAATACTAAATAAATCTGATCATGATAATAAATCTATTATCTACTAATACTAAACAACTAACCTAGCCAACCGCTTTCTAAAATCAATTTAAATTCTCCCTTAAAAATACACAAGCAACCATGGCCATTAATCCCTTAATAAAAAAAAAAAGTTAATCCCTAATAAAAATATATTAGAATACCACTTAATAACTTTAAAAACATAAACTAACCCTACTTACTATACTACTAACTAGCTCCCTAATCTACCTCCTAGCTAACTAACCTATCTACCCACCCACTAGCCTATCACATCACCCCCTTATCCCCATGTCCCACTTGCCAAGTAAAGGTGGCGTAATTTTCAAGCAAGGAAGCCTTTTGAGAAAAAGCATGTGTGATTTTTCAAGGAGAGGTGGGGTCTACAAAATGCTTCCCTTTTGTTAGACTATGATAAAGTTTAATTGATCTTGGAATAAGCATTTATTCCCAACCAAGGTACGCATGAAATGGGGAGAAAGTCTTTTGTGATGAGGACATGCAATAAATGCCATGTCAGCCCCCCCCCAATCCACACATGGAGGTGAGAGAATAAGGAGAAGATATGTGGATGGGGCCCACGAGGTGCAATCCAATCAAACTTGCTTCCCCTCAAAGTTTATAATATCATTTTTTTAATTATTTGAAGTGACCCGTGCCACTATATGTCTACGCCCATTTATGGGTAATAATTGTGATGCAAGTTATATCATGAAATATTTTATTAGATTATACTTTAGTATTAATCAACTGGGTTAGGTTAGGGAGTTAGAATGCTAACTCTAGTTAGTAAGAGCATCTTGGGGAGAGAATATTCTCTGTGACAAGAAGAATTATTTCCTTTCTCATACAAAATTGAGAGAGCATTTTTGCTCTAAAATTCTGAGAAGTAACATTAGTCTAATTTGGTTTTTTTCTTTATTTCTAACATATTGGTTTCTAGATTTTACTTTTTAATTAGCTAATAGTATGCATTTGATTTGCTTTAATAGTGAACTATAAATTGCATATTGGTATTAGTTGATTTTCTTTTTACATTAATAAACTATCTTGTTTGATTTACTATTGTTATCATGTTTATCATTTCTTCTCAAGAATGGAAGTTGCAATAAGATTTTAGGGCAAATCATTGAACCTATTGAAAGTTGAATTAGATTTCCAAATAAGAATGAAGTGTTTTTAACTTGAAAACTTACAATCAAATACATTATGAAGATTACAAAAATCATAAATCTACAAGGTTATATATACTATGAAAAAACTATGGCATTGATCTTTTTCTCAATATTAGATATCATTCTATCATGAAGGATTAACTTCATTGTTCTAAAGAAATAAATACATTAGGCATGAAACTAAGGATTCTTCATTTATATTAAACTAATCTTTCAAAATACAACTTCACATTCTCAAGATGGGTAATCTATACAATCAATGGATATCATACAACATTTCTTCCTTTAATGAATATATTACATAATGAATAAGAGCTCTACACATTTTGCTTGATAAATCTTTCAAATATGAACATTACATCACTTCATAAGAAATGAGTCTTAATACAAAGGAGTGACCATGCAACATTAAAGTTGCTCTCATACAACTACACCCAAAAGGAGATTTCTCCCAAGCGCTTTCTCTAATCATCTTGGCTTAAAAATCTAAAATTACATGAGGAGAACTATGGGAAGCTCACCTCCCAACCAAGATATCAAGGAGATCACCCTTGAGCTTGGAGAACCAAGGCTAAACCGGTGACACCTCCAAATTCTTACAACATGATATATGCACAAACAACAATTAACTCCCAACCAAGGCTTCACAAATGAGTTTTCCAAACCCATTGAAGTAGGGTGAAGGTGGGCTTTTTCAAGGAGGAGAATGTCATTTCATATTCAAATTTCTCAACAAGAGTTTTTCCATGTCTTTCCAAGGCTACATTGACATTCCTTTCATATACACATTTGGTCATTTCCATATCAAAAACAATATTTACAACATGGCTTCATGGAGCCATACTCCATGAAATTATCCCTCTTCTCCAAGAGAAGAGACTCTAACTACAATGGAGAGCCCAACTAACCCCTTCACCCAAGGCCACTTCTTCCCTTCCCAAAGGGTGAGTAATGCCTTAAAATCTCATGAACAACACTCCCAATCCAAAAGAACAAGAAAAGATACAAATCCAAAAGCATCCCCAACCCAACACATAATAACAAAATCTACATACAATAACACTATACTAGATTTACATATATGAACTCCATACAAGATCTACATATATGAACACCATGAAAGATTTCCATGCTCATAAAAAAAAAAACATACAAAACTAAAATGCAAGAGTATTTCTCCATGGAAATAATCCACCAACCTTGGTCCAAGAAAAATGACAAGAATATAGTTGAGAAGAACCCTTTATCCTTTTTCTTTTCCTTCCTCCAAACCTAATTGTCTCTAAAATTAGAGAGTGGGTGAACACCCACTAAGTCTCTCCAAACCCTCTAAAAAGACCCCCATAAGTGTACTCAAGACCTAGCAATTAATGAGACATGTCCTCTAGTCCTTTGGTCTTACCTCTTGTCTCCCCTCTTAATTGTTAGTTTAAAAAGGAGTGTGGGACAAGTTAGATGCATGTGGCCATCTCCATTTTCTCCACTTTTAAAAAGTAGGCATTTTGGAGGGCCATAATGGTGATCTAAATTTTCTCATAGGTAAAAAATAGCCCCCAACCCAAGGTACCTCCCTAGGGTTAACTAATTTTGGCCAAAAATACACTCCAGGGTCACTTTTGACCCCTCCAAGGTATCCCTAAAGTTCAAATCCAAGTTCCAACTTGATGTGATCCCTACAAGACATCTCTATACAAGTGAGATTAATATAACATCCTATAAGGTTTGGTGATTCTTGCCCAAGCCCTAATTTGACATGTCACCATCCACATGGACAATACAAGTGTCAAGTGACACTAAACAATACACATCACATTCACAATGACATATCCAATCAACAACATGAATTTAAACTATTAACACACATTCAGATTACGTTTACAATAAAGATCACATTACAACAAGGTTTCAACCCCTTATTGGATTAAACCTTGACTTACTCAATTCACATGTGTTTAGCCCTGATTCTCTGAATAATTCCATGTTTCTCTTTCCTGCACACTAAAATTGAGCATCAGTAGTCCAAGGCAATAAAATCACATGCAAATATATATGTATATATACAATTCATAATTTTCAACGTTAGTCAATATGCAAAATTCAATTCTTAAATATACTTTTCACTAAGTAATACTCAAACATGGTGTTTCCATAATCTTAACATTACAATATATTATTCATGCTATTTCCTAAATTTAAAGCATTATTCATGAAATAATCAAATCCAATCATGATTAAGTCTTTCTCATCAAATCACATATCGAAGCATGTATAGCCAAAATCAACAATATGTTCTAGGTACTAATCCGCATCAGGATATAATCCACATAATATAATCGTCATCATAACTTTTAATCCTTGACTTACAAATGAACATACATAAACTAAATCATAAGAACATGAAATCATTAACTCACATGTCACACTAATCATTCCAGATCTTATATGAATCATGATGTAGTTTTATCTAAATTACATAAGCATTAATTTTATCAATGGCATAAAATCAAATAACCAATCCATGAAGTAATAGTTACAAAAATGTCCTGAAACTTAGCAAGATATTTCATCACCTATCCTTTAACCTTCAAAGAATTTCACATCTCAACATAACTCCAATCTCGATTATAGTTTTCCTGAACAACTCATATCAACATGTGTACCCAAATTGAAACATCTCGCCTTTCATCTAAATCAATCATCATAATGTATCATAGGATCAACATCGTGAGTATGGAAAGTGTCGTAAATTATAAATTATCATCATCTAATATAACCAAATCCCTATCAAAAGGGTAAAACCTCCTAATTCATCAAAACGTAAAGCCAATTATTAGGTCTATCAAAAATGGTAATTGGAAAAGCTATGATGGGTTTGGGGTGAGGCCTCACAAAGAGACCCAGATAGTTGTTCAACTCCTCGACTGCCTTCCCTTTCTATGTGAGAGGGAGGTGAGAGATGATTAACCTCTCAATGTAAATGCCAATTTCTGTGAACTTCTTGAACTTCTCCTAAACCTCCAACCCTCAAAATCCTACCATTCAAAAATGCCCAATGTGTGGATTCAAAATGAAAAAATTCCTTTCATGCACTCAGGATTTTACCTACATACAAATAATTATGCAACAAGTGATTTAGCTTTAACAACCCCTCCAAGTAAGAGTTCCTTTGTGGAACCTTGGGGCCGAACTGTGACACAACATGAGATGCCCTCCACCTACATTCTAGAAAGTAGAGTAGCCAAGAAATCCTTGTCTAGAAAATAATACTAGATTGCATTCTTAATCATAGGGAAAAAAATAGATCCAGTAAGCTCATAGTTGCATAATTCACCAACATACCAATTTAGGCAGTGGTTGTGCAATTGAAGCTTTACTAGCATGAGATACAACATTTTTCCCTATAATAGAGGCTAGAATCCCTTGGGATAGGACTCTTTCATCTATTAACACAGGTGCATTTTTGTCATGTACAGGTTACCATTGCATCTTCAATGAAGCCCACCGCCATTCAGAGGTAAGATGTTGGTTTCTGTACCAGTTATCACAGGTGTCATTGTAATGCCCAAGACCCCTCCATAAGCCATATGGGCATATTCTAAGCTTGAAATGCCCACTTTCATCGACTATTGTAAGCCATATTAATAATGATGCCTGCAATGGACTGACAGTTGCATATTATGTTGTCCGTTCTCTTGGATTGGGAACCCATATTTTTCTCATGTTAGCTACAATATAGACCCATTTACTTGATCCACAGGGAAAAAATTTCTATAATCCTCTGCAATCCCTAAGCATGGTCTACAAAAGCCTACTTTCCACTTTTACTGTGCAATACTAGAAAATTGGCGGTTTTAGCCGTGAGATAGGTTTTGTCAGCTGTTGTACGCAAGTAACCTCGCAAGAAAAGCCTATTGGCTAATAAGAAGTAGACTAAATATTTTTTAAAGTAAAAATATAATGTATTTAAAATGAATCTATTTGATATTATATATTGATTTATTAATTATTTACACTTTTTAATTATAAAATGAATGTTTCTATTACAAATCTTAAAAGTTTAAGAGCTTCTTTTATTATTATTAGAATTTCTCTCAATATAAGACTTTTATTAAATTGTTAAGATATGTTTCTATTATAATTTTTTAAAATGATTAATTTTCAAATTTGATATTATTTATTGTACTAAAAACTACACTCTTTAATTTCATAACACATATAACACTTTAAAATTGATTTTTCTATTCTTTTTTTACTCTCAAAATTTGTTTGTATTAGTTTTATATAAAATAAGCGGGTATAAATTTATTGAAATAAAATTCCCAAAGACTACACAAAGAAAGAAGTCATAGGTGATCCTACGAGCCTCCAAAATACCTATCATATCCTATTCAACAATCTTATCAAGAGTGTGAGCACAATCTCAAGACAAAACAAATCTAACACTGCTACCAACATAAATAATAGAAACAAATCTCAAGATTTGTTTCTATTATAAATTGAAATTAAAAAAATCAAATTCAAAAACTTAACTTTTTCATTGATTTATTCTTAGTCTCACTCCACAGAGGAACCTCTTCTTCAAAAATAAATTCCTCTCAATTCCGAATACTGCAAGATAAATTATCCACCCTGAAACCAATGTCCCGCAAAAAATAACCAGAACCAACAAAAACCACTTCCATGACTCTAATCCCCAAATAATACATTTCTTTTGAGGCCCAACTATGAGGCTTGATAGTAGTCCTACTATAAGATCCAAAAAAGCTTCACATTCAAGAAAAAAACATTTGTCACATTTAGAGCGCTTGTAAATCCGAGGAACCTCCTCTTCTTTGAAGGGATCGTATTCCTCTTCAAGATGATATACAAGTGAGGGAGAATTGTTGAGTTTCCTTTCAGCCATTCTCGTAGATTTTTCCATTGCATGAAATAGATAAATTGTATCCATTACACAGTAAATAAATTATGAAAAGTTTCATCCATGAAAAATTAAATAAACAATGAAGAACCTTTCACAACTCATTAGAATGAAAAACCTTTCTCGTTCCCTTCCTGTTCGCAGCCTGTTCGAATAAAAAACAATTTGCTCTCCCTCTCATTCATAAAAATAACTTCTAAATTACATTCCAACGCAATGGGGAATACACTCGAAATAAATTTTGAATGCACAATGTTAGCGTGCAATGTTATGAAATTTGGTGCTAAAATTTCATTAAAGAAAGATTCTCAAAATACATGTATAAATTTCCTTTAACACCATTGTTAAAAGAAAAATTACAAAAAACCAAAATACCAAATATTCATTGAGAAAACCAAAATAACAATTATTCATTGAGCATGATGCCTCTATCAATTATATTTCTTGGACATGCAAGAGTATTTTTTGAATAGTCATACAATGACGGAGCAAACTAATGCAATGACAGAGAAAATGATCATTCATGAATGAGCATGCATTAAAGGTAGAAAGGTGTTAAGAGGTAAAGCAACCAACTCTTCCACTACCTTGACAACTCTTCCACTACCTTGTTATTTTTTTTTTCCTTAATCAGTTACATTCTGGAGACGGGTGTCAAATTTACTCAAAAATCAAATTGTTTATCAATACTTTTGTTGCCACTATAGAAAGCCTCTCAGCTTAATTAAAGAGTGACATTTACTGCAAATTTTTTTGATATAAAAGTTTCTAGATCTTTCATTGCTGCCATTTTTTGTGGAATATCTAATTTTGTTGTGGTCTTAGTGTGAATGAATAGATGACACATCTTCATTAGTCATGCACATATCCCTTCCAACTCCATTTTGGATGCACAACTATTCTTTAGATAGAATGCACCACCGTACCATGGCATGTCATGCCAAAGCATTCCATGACATACGAGGATATAATATGACATACAATTGTTAGGACCAATGTTGATGCAATGGCTTGGAAAAAAATGGTGGGTTGTGGAAGATGATATGATGAAAAAGGATCAGTAAAATACTAACCACCATAAAAGACTAACTATCGTAGATGGAATATGGGGGTCTGTAGATGTTGCATTTTGTGACCGCAATTTGAGCTGAGCTACTGATCATCACGGTCAGGTCATATCAATAGTCACATTATCGCCAGAGAAAGTACAATCATGCCACAGGGAAATTTGTTTTCCACAAAATTGAGTGATTACTTCCTCCAAAGGAAAAGGAAACCGCATTGACAATGAGAGTGGTAGGAATCTCATTTTACACAGGAACAATTGTTTGCAATTTTGTTACTGAGAAAATACAATGCATTTTTAGTTGACATTGGGAGAAAAACCACAACACGTTTACAATCATTAGGGGAGTCAATAGTTAACAGAATTGGGAAAAGGTGTGTTATAAATAATGAAAAGGAAAAAGTAATTCTTATTAATTTTTTGGTGTAGATTTTTCAAAATGAATAATAATTTTTCTAGTGTTGGTTGTACTGATTCTTATTATGTTTCTTTTGGAGAACATAAAAATAAAATGTATTTTTGGTATACAAACCAAAGAACAACAAGAATAAGACTAATAAGTCTACTAGAAAAACAAGGAATTATAAAATTGGGGATGTGGGAGGAATGATATCCTCACTAGGAAAACCACCTAATCAACAAAAGAGGGCCACAAAGGCTAACAAGAATATAGGGGATGGTAGCCAATTGACCATCCTACAGGAAAGACCCTTTATTAAGGTATGAAGATCATATCTTGGGATATTAGAGGATTGAATAATCCTCATAAGAAATATCTAGTTAGGAATATAATTAGAGATAATAGACCTAATATTTTTTTGATCTAAGATACTAAAATGCTTAAGGAGAAAGTTGAAAAACTCAGTTTTTTTTAAGAATAGCAATATTTGTGGGGGGATTCTAAAGGGGCTTCAGGGGGTATTGCTACCCTTTGGAACTGTGATGTTATATTTCAGGGGAAGAATGTAGCATGTTTTATATTTACTCATCTTAAGGATGGTACTTCTTGGGTGCTGACGAATATTTATGCCCCAACTACCAAAACTGGAAGAGATTTTTTTGGAATCTCTTATCCCATTTACGTAGAAGTTTTATTTCTAAGGAGTTGATTGTTATGGGTGATTTTAATACTCCCCTAAAAGAGAATGAAAAAATTGGGGGGGGGGACTCAAACCAATTTGGATATCAGAATGGACTTAATGAATTTCATTGATGAGCAAGCCATTCGTGATGTTGATTTGTAGAGAAGTAACTGTTGGCAAGTGATATTTTTGGTATGATATGAGACACTTGAGGGTTTTCATTAATAGAAGCACATATGATATAATGATCTCTTGGAGTCTTGAGCACAGTTTTGGAGATACAGTCTTCAAAATGACTAAGTATAGAAATAGAAGTACAGAGTATAACAATATTGTTTTGGACAACGAAGATCATATATGATAGTTGATGACTTGTGAGCTTATAGGAAGACACTATGGGATATATATGACCTTCAATTAAGGTTTCTTGTGTTTTGGTGTTGATCGGAAAGAGTTAGAGTGTTTTGAAGCCATGCAAAGATAGTGGAACACTGAAAAAGAGCAGATGAACAGTCACGATGATTGAGGGAGTATAAGGTCAAATCCAAATGTGTTAAGTTTGATTGTTATTATGAATTACCTATACTTTGATAGTACAAGAGCGCAAACATTGTATTTACTTTGCTATATTTATTTATTCTATTTTTTATTGTATTTAAGAGCCAACTAAATGATAATAAATTAGAGAGTCGACTAGATGATGAAAAAGATATATATATATATGAAGAACATTTTGTAAAGAGAAGATATGAAAGAGTGTGAAAGAGATGTTAGAGATGATTGATGGTAGATGCAAGATCAGAGGTTGACAAATATTATTGAAAGCTACAACTGGAACTATCTAAGCATTGGAGATGCTTGTTTGTGTTCATTATTGAGACACTTTGTAATATAAGTATTGATTGTAAGAGTTGTAAGCTTAGTGTACCCCTAACAGGGTGTTGTATACCTTTAACATGGTTGATATTCCTTTAAAAAGGAAATGTACTATGTAATACTCAGCTCCTAACAGGGCCAGGTCTCCTAACAGGGACATTCTACTTTAGTGCATACATGCAATGGGTACCATCCCCACTGAGGCTTTCTCTTAGCCAGGGTTTCCTCGACAACAAATAATGGTGTTATGAGTTGTATGTTATTTTCTTATGTTCTTTTCATTTCAGAAATTATATGCTTTATTTGGAATTGGTTTAAGTTTAATTTAAAATGATGTAATACTGATTCACCCCCTCTCAGTATTACTCAATCCTAACAATTGGTATCAGAGTTGTTGGCCCTTGGAGAGAAATTTTAACAGCTTAAGGGAGATCAAGATGGATTTTGAAAGTTTGGAAGAAAACTTTGAAGCAACACTTGAAGACCTTGACAAAGAAAACGTAGAGAATGGTGACTTGAGAATCAAACTAAGAATACCTGAGGGATGCATTAAGAAACTAAATGATCAACTTGAACTTTCTAGGAGTCAGAGATAGGATCTTATGGTTCAAATAAAAGAGGATTTAGACAATGATAATTTAGATCAGATGAAACAACTGGAACAAGAGAATGATACTCTAAAGCTTAATCATGAATCATTGGCTAAAGAGATTCAACAAGAAAAGGATGCTAAGAATAAAAATGAAGAAGCTTTGAAGGATGCTAATACTCTAATGGGACATATGAAGACTGAACTTGACCACTACAAGAACAAGTACCTAGAATTAGAGAAATATAATCATATCATTAAAGGTGAACTTGTTGAAGAAAAGAAACTTATTGAGAGACTTCATATGAGTAGTGACTTGATTGATGAACAAAGAGATAGAAAAAAACATAAAGGAGATATGACTAGTGTTGGCTTCAATGAAGTTGAATGCTCTAAGAATCAAGAAGAAAAATCTAATGCGAAGACTGATAAAGAGAAACATATTCTTGAAGAACCTAAAGAACAAATCATACCTTTTAGAGGTAGATGTTTTGGGTGTAACAAATTTGGAGACATGAGGAGAGATTGCAGAGGTAAAGCCCCTTTCAAATATTTTTCTGGTTATGGTTTTAATTGTCATGCATATGGGCACAAGAAAGAAGAATGTAGGAAACCTAATCAATCTAGATACATACAAGATAACATCAGAGGAGAATCAACAATTAAAACCACATGTTACAAATGTAATAACCTTGGGCACATCGCAAGGTATTGTAAGTTGCAGGTAAATCGAACATATCACCTTCTATATGGTACAATTGTAACAATCCAGAGCATATAGAAAAGTTTTGTAGGTATAATAGAGTAGACAAGAGAAGAGTACCACCTCCTATGGATGCAAAGAAGAATGACAGTGATACTGATAAGAGTCTTGCAAAATACAAAAGTGAATTTGAAAATTGTTTCAAGAAAGAAGAAGATAACAACAATGGTAAGGTATGGAGAGGAAAAGAGTCTAATGAGGTATTGGTTCAGGGAGAGACAATAGATGCTATTGTGCCTTCGCCTGATGCTAAAAAAGTAGAATTGGCCTCAATAGCCAAACATGGCCTTAGGGGAGCATTAGATGAAGACACCAGATTATATCCAGCCCCTGATTTTGAGAAGTAAGCTCATGCAAGCTTGGTTACAGTGTATGTAGAAATTATGGAACCTATATCTATGATCGCAACATCTGAAGATTCATATTACATGATCGCAAGATTTATGATTAAGTGGACAGTGTGCAAAGTTGAGTTTATTGGGTAAAGTGTATTTTCTCACTTAGTGATGAATAAAAGACATCTAAGTTACTTATTTCTTTACCATTTGAAGAGAAACGGACAAGGAGAGTAGAGTGTAGATCTTAACAGTCTACCAAGCAACCACATTATGTGATTGATCGAAGCGGAAGTTTGTAATTCAGTGTGTGTAAGGTATTTAGACTATCTACTCAAGTAGAAGTTATGGATGCACCATTGATTTATGATTTTGTGGATAGACCTAGATATAAATTCAAGAAACATCCATTTAAGTATTGTGAGGATGACCTTGAAGGAGATTTTTTCCAAACACCACACATCATCTTGCACGTAGAAGATATTCAAAATTATATACATTAAAAATATGAGACATTGGGAGATGATGAGATTGCTATTGAAATGGGAGACATGTTAGGTGATGAGGGTAAAATGAAGGATGAGTTAAAATAGCTAGAATACTTAAGCATTATGAAAATGATAGACTTGTATGAATTCAGCAAAGAAGAATGGTTCAAAATTATACTTAGCAGAGTTCATGACCAATTCATTTGTATAGGGGAGCAACCTGTTAAGATCTGTATTCAGTTAATCCATGACATAACTGGGATAGAAAAAATTGGAGATATCCATGTACCAAAAAAGAATACAAAGAAATAATTTGAAATGCTAACACAATCAAAATGGGACAAGCAAGTAATGATAGTGAATGGCATTTTTATGTCGGATTTAAGACTTGTTGCAATGATACTTGGATATAAACTTTACTACAACATTAGACCTAATTCAAACTCATCAGGAGTTATTATGATGACTTATAGGATGGTAAAGGAAAACACTACATTCAACCTATGCGAAGTTCTGGCACAACAATATTTAGAAAATGTGAATTTAATCAAGAAGGATAAATCTAAGGCTTTTAGATTTGGCTCACTTCTAGTTCACATGTATATCCATATTGAGCATAAGAACCTTGGCATGCACCCTAGAGAATGGAAAGACAACATACCCATTGGTATTTAGATATCACAGATTTACAGAAGACAAAACAACACGTGGGTGGATGGAGAACTATTTGGGATGACCAAAATACTTCAAAGGCAAATGAAAGAAAGATTCAAAATTTCTAAAGAGTTGGTTGAGAGATACAAGGATAAAATCTGTTTCATGGTTAAAAATGATTATGTATGTTTTGAGGCAGTTGTACCAAGGAAGAAATAGTGTTACCCTATGGGCTATGATGTTAGTTCAGAGGTTTTGATTCTACAAGTTGAACATGTGTTGGTATATGAAGTTGATACATCTGAGGAGAGATGGGGCACATATGCAGAGAAATTAGCTAAAGTTAGAGAAGAGAAGACTAGAGGTATGGGGAAGAGAAGAGTAGAAAACATAATTGATGACTGTGCAGCTAAGGCAAGAATAACTAAAGAGGAGATGAGAGAAGTAAGGAAGAAGATAACAGAGAGATCTTCTGGGTTGAGAAGCACTGCTACTGCAACACTTCCACCTCCAGAAGTTGTGCAGGTAGTTAGTCCACTTTCTATAGTGATAGATGTATCTACACCCTCATCACTATAGAAGACATCATAGGAAGAGACAACAAATCTTGTACCTCGGAGAAACACAAGATCCACTAAACTGGATTCACCTCCTAAGGAACAAAGGGCTGAAGGAGAAGAGAACAAATTTGAAAAAGAGACCATAAATGAAAGACATTTATGGAAGCCAGATTTGAAGATGATAGAGAAAATATCTATTGAGAAAGGAAGCTTTTAATATTGGCTAAATATTATGATAGGTATTAGGCATCTAACAAACTAGTGATTGAGGACATAGTGATTAATCATTTACTTATTTTCAAGAAGAATCTATTAGAGATAGAGGGAATTATACCTGAGGAATTGTATGGTAAGATATAGATTAGAAAATAACTTGCACTTATAGAAGATGAGGCAATTAGGAGTCAAGCTAGTAAGGATATGTTTCCAGTGGTTTGTACAAGAGAGAGAAAGAATACTTGAAGAACTCAAAACTTTGTTGAGAAAAAAGCAAGATTAGTGAAAATTATGGGTACAAGATATGATGAAGTCATAGAGGATACTCAAAAGGAATTAGATCAGACACTTATGAGCAATATTCCTGAGAAAAATTTACCTCCTAAATCTACTATGCCTACACCTATAGGAATTGGAGAGAGCTCTAAGGCAGCTGAGGCAAATGTTGAGAGAAGCAAAGTAAGTACTAACAAGCAACAAGATTTCTATGTTTCTGGTGTGCCTATGACCCTTGACACTTCACTTGATGAAAAAGACCCATTTGAAGGAAAAATTGATAATACAGTGGAAAATGTAGAAGAGGAAAAACAAGAGGAAGAGAATAAAGAAGAATCAAACCAAAGACATGAGATAGATATAAAAAAAGAAGAAGAGGAAAGAGTTGAGGTAAAACATGAAATTGACACATCCACTATTCTATTGTTGGCAAGAAAGGATAAATATACAAGCACAAATTTTGATAGTATGGATGAGGATGAATCGATGAGACTATCCTTCATCACATTCACAAAGGCAAAAGAAGGATCTAAGCAGAAAGAACGTAAAAATACTATGATAGTCACTAGAGTAGTTGACAGTGAATATACCACTTCCAGTACCTATTGTTTTTCAAGGAAAAGATGATACAGAGAATCTGAATATGGCACTAGATGATTTTCATAGTCATTATGAGTCTTTAGTGAAGATCATTGAAGAGAAGGAAGAGAAAATATATCTAGAGAAGAAGTTGAAGGAAGTAGGCCAGTCTGTTTCATGGGACTTGGGCATAATGAGATTAACTACATCAAAAACTAAAAGTTGTGTCACACATGGAAGGATGTTATACAACTATTGTATGAACCCTATCAGAAACATTCATAATATTGAAGACATTATTGCAAAGGACATGGATACTCTGAATAGCATGATGGACAGTTGTGAGACCTCCTCACAATCTGTAATGGAGATGGACAGAAAGGTATCAAAGATTTATGATAAGATGAATGTCTTGGATATAGAGAAAGGGAAAGTAATGACAAGATTTGGTTTGATGAAGAGTCTAATCACTCACAAGCTATCAATTATTAAAGTTCATCTATCTAATATGGAGAAGACTGCAAATTCATTGACAAATTATATGCCCACAGAGTTAAAGGTAGTAGACTTCATCCTATGCATTGAATGGACTAATACATGTTAGTCAATTGTTGATAGAGTCATGGAATACAAAAGTGAAGATCATGGGAGATTCCTTTGAAGATGTTCCTAAACTGGTGAGCAAGCACTAATTCTACATTTTTGTAAATTTTGAGTACACCTTTGCCATTGTTGTCAAAGGGGAGAAGAGAAGAAAAATGAGAAAAGAAGAAAAGAAAGAAAAAGAGAGAACAATGAGTTGGGACACTTAGTCATTTTTTGCTAAGTGTTGCCATCAATGCCAAAGGGAGAGATTATTGGCAAGCAATATTTTGGGTATGATATAAGACACTTGAGGGTTGTCATTTATGGAAATACGTATGATATAATGATCACTTGGAGTCAAGTACAGTTTGGTGATATAGTTTGATGACATATTTTTCCATTAGTATGCAAAGGGAAAATAGTTTTGAACCATTGGTAACACCTACACCGAAAGACAGGTTTTAGTACAAACTGAAGGTATAGATAAAAAAGGTCACCAAAAGTGCTAAGTATAGAGAAACTTGACAAAATAGATCATTCTGTAAATCGATGACATAGTTTACAAGTACAACCTAAAAAATGATGAAGTGGAACCCAACAAAGGAACCCAACAAGAAGATTACAATGTAAACTGAAAGAGAAGACAAGAGAGGAACCCAACAGAGAAAGGGAACCTGATAGATAGTTCACAAAAGGAACACCGACAAAATTTTAGAGAAACCCGAGCATCAGTCACTGAAAGTTAGTTATATCCTGATATATGTGGATCTAACTTCCACATAAGATAAAACACTTATGTTTTTTATTTATCTTTTTTATTTTGATTTAAAACCATTTCTTGAGGGACAAGAAATGTAATTTTAATTGTTTTAATTAGTCTAACTGATTGAAAACATGCAAACTAGGAGATCAAGGTCAAGTTGTAAACCTTTGATCATAGAGTTATCTTTGTAATACATGATATTAAAATAGGTCAATCTATTGTATAACTAGATGTGTAATCATTCATTTGATATAGAATTGAGGATGATAGTAGCCAAGGAGCACATTTATAGATCAAAATAAGACTTTCAAGAAGTAGAACAACAAAAGATGAAATAGGTTATCAAGAACTAGATACAAGGCTACCGAGAAACATAGGTATTAATCAATCACATTAGGTGATACATTATACATGTGAATTTAATGGATCTGTAATAAGCAATTGTAGATTTCATACACTCAGGTCACTGAATATTTTTGACTACATTCTAACAAGTGTAGCAAATAGAAGAAATCCTTTCAAGAAAGGTGGATTTAACAATCCTATTTTAAATCTCTTAACCGAGTGCACACTAAATAGTGTTGCTAAAGCTCTTAATAGAGTAGACCTTAACTAGTCTCCACGTAATACTCCTAATAGGCTAGATCATCAGAAGTGATAAAAATTGTAAGCCTTAACCGACCCCTTCCATTCTACAGATAGTGAAGCTTTTGTGGGTGCCATTCCCACCATAGGTTTTACCTTCTAACAGGGGTTTTCTGCATTACCAAATCTTGTGTTATGTGTCATTACATTTCATGAATATTTCTATGAATGTTTGTATACAATTAAGTTTATGAATTTATATAACATAAACAAAGATAGAATAGCAAATATGAACGGTAATACAATGGATTGATTTATAAAAGGATTAAGGTTAAAGGGATAAAAAAAATTAGAGGTACTGATTCACCCCTCCCCTCTCAGTACATACTTCCCATTATTTACAACAATTGGTATCAGAGCTAGATCTCTTATTTGGAAAATTTTAAAGACTTAAGAGAAAAGATCATACAATGGAGAAGTAGAAGCTTGATAAGAATATTGAGAATTAGAAGTTGGAGATACTGATCTTCTATGAAAAATACAAAGCAACAAGAATCAAGATGAGAGAGCTACTGGATGAAAGAAAAACAATGGCAACTCGGAGAAATGAAAAAGACTATCATGAAGAAGAGATACCTAATTTGTTTGAGTCATCAGCATCTACATCTAGCAATTCATCACATACATTAGAAGGAAGCATCACAAGTCTGAATGAAGTCAATCAACATCTAACAGAACAAGTCAAGATACTGCAAATCGGTCAAGAGACACATATGGTAAGAATGATTGATGTCATGAATAATGTTACACAAGATGAGAAAGAAAGAACACTAGCTATTGATGACATGAGGAAGATCACTGAAAAGATACAAGAGAAAGAGTCAGAAATACAAAGACTTACTGAACATCATCATGAGATCACTGGAATCAAATTATTCTTATGAGTCAAGAGGAAAACGGAATGAATACAAAACTCATTGAAAGAATATAATCTATTGGTGATCTAAGAGAAGAAAATGAAAAACTAAAGCATGAAGTAAGAATTTAGAAACAACACAATGATATGATTAAGAGAGATGAAGAAAGTACAAAAAGGATGGATGAATTTATGGATGGACAAAGAAGAGTCAACAACAACACTGGACTAGGGTATACCGAGAATGGAGAATCACCACACCAAGTTTATCCAAAGAATGTCTACACAAATTTAAGACCAAGAAGGTAGTCACACAATCACTGTGGAAAACCATGCCACACATCAAATGTTTGCAGGAGAAAAATGAAAGGTATTCCTAACTCCACACCTTCAATCATAGGAAATTTTTATAAATGTAACAAGAAAGGACATAAAGCATATGAATGTAAATCTGAGGTGAAACAACCAAAGAAGGAAACCGACATGGAAAAGTACTATCTTACTTGCAAAATGCATGGGCACACATCTCTTGAATGTAGGAAGAAGAAAAAGAAAGCATGGAAGCCTAAAGATCAAGAAAATGCTTATCAACCAAAAAGAGTCAGTAACTCATATGTTTGGGATTACAACACATGGGCAAACTACACAACATGTGGTAGATTTGGTCACATAGCTACCAACTGCATGAGGAAATGGACAAGAAAGTCTAGAACCTGGAATAACCCTAGAATGGCATACTTACCCTGTCATAGGGTTGGTCATCTAAGAAAGGACTATAGAGATCAAATGACAAAGACAAGCACATTTTCCAATGGAAATACATTAAAGATAGTAGGAGGATAAGAAACAAAATGTTGAGGAAAGCTACAAACAATGATGAAGCTAGAATGAGCAATGTAATTGGTGATACCTTATCTAATAGATCTAGTGACATCACCACCCCCACCTAACAAGAACAAGTAAGTATGGAACTGCACTATACCAAGTCATATTTTTACATCAGTTCCAGTATACATTGATGAAATACCAAACTACCATGATTAAAGATGCACTATGGTATTAATTTTTATGAATTTATGAATTCAATCTCATCAGTCAATACATACCAAAAAGCATCAGTGTACATTCAAAGCTAAGTTGTCAATAATTATCGATAATCATCGGTTAACGTATAAAGCTAAGTTTCTAAGTGCAAATTGAGATATGTCAGTAATCATGTGAGTTGAAAATGTTATCTTTGCAAAATAAAAAGATCTGTCAATGAACGTAATGAATTGACACCTGCCCCAAAGAATCATGTTCTCACTGAGAATTAAGTGTGTGTGCTACCCGATGACTCCATCTTCATACACCGATAAGTGGGTGAGATTTTATGAGATGACTTAGGGAAAAAATTCTATAAATAGTCAATGGAAGAGCTCATTATTCACAAAGCAACATGAGCAAAGAAGCAGAGTGAAACTAGAGCATGAAGTGACCAGATTGCATAGCAACTCCAACCCTATTCACAACACTCATAAAGATTCCTAATAGAAACAGAAGGTTGAAGTAGGTAAAAAAAATCACCAACTCTCTTTTCATTTACAGGAAAAAGTCCTAATTTTTGAAATGATGGCAACTACTTCACAAACCTCTAAGATCAAGAATGCAAAGGAGAATAAGGTTAACTTGATTAAAAACACTATGTGTGAGGAGCCTCATTACAAGATATGTCCAAATGTTGAATTGCAACCTGACAACTCTGGAGCATTCTCCATGATTCCACCTAGGGTTTTATTAATTGAGGATGTTTGATCCTATGTTTGTTTCAAGATTTCTGAGATCGGAGATCTTGAGGTTGAGCAAGCTTATAAGAAGCTTTGCAAAGATGATGGAACAATTAAAGAAGAACATAAGAACATTAAAGTCAAAGGGATCACAAATGCCCTACTATTCCTGAAGTAATTCAAGACCGAATAGATTCAGTTAGTGCTGAGAAGAGTGCATGACCAAAAGATGTGGTTGGATGAGCCAAATTCAATAACCAGGGATGTTATACACGTTGTCACTGGTTATCCTATAACTGATAAAGCAAAGGAACTAAAGCACCATCCTTGCCTTGACATTGAGAAGACCACATGAGATGGATGGTATGGAAGAGGACTAAAGGTATCCACCATCACCGATGATGAACTAAAGTTCGGTGCATGTGTCTTAGGATACAAAATATTTTAGGAAAGAAAGATGAATAGTATTGCATCCGGAGCAGTAGACACAACACACAAGATTGTCAAGAAGGGCTTCCAACTAGATCTATCAAAAATTCTACTAAGGCAATTAGATGAGAACATGAGGACAATCAGAACTACAAAGTCAAATTCATGTAAGTTAGGATCACTTATAATATGCATATTTTTCTATTTCCAAGACTTCTTTCCATCTATCAGCAATGTCAAATGGGAAACTACCCGACGAGTAACCATACAGATTAGTGAGTTCATCAAATTACTAGGAGATAATTTTGAATCAGTTATGGATGAATACTTTGCTGGATTTAAAGACAGAATGCATAAACAAATGAGAATACTATAATAACTGGTAGAAAAGTATAATACTGACATTTGTTTTTTGGTGGACACTAATACCACCTTAATCAAACCAGCTGTACTAAGGACAACTTGGTTATCTCCTTTTAACTATGAAGTAAACATAGTTCAAGCAACAAATGCTATTGAAACATTGTTAAATGAACCATTGGACAAGAAACCACCTAGGTTTGGAACCTATGAAGAGGCCAAGACAAGAATAAAGACAGGCCTAGTAGTAAAGAAGATAGACATAAAGAAAGATAAAATAGTTAAGACACTAGAGAAGAAGCTACCAGTTAATTAGGAAGAAACAAAATAGACAGAGGAAATCGAGGTTCAGTCACCTATCGGTGAAGCATAAAAGGTGAGTGACTTAGAGTCCACAAAGTTTGATGCACCCCCACCCTCGAAGAAATCTAGAACCACAACTGCACAGAGGACAAGGAGTAAAACAACAAAGACAGACTCACCACCTATAAAGAAAGGTGAAGTAAGGACCTACAAAAGAAGTCCTCAAACTGAAAAGACTACAACACCTAAGAGGAGAAGGAAATTAATCCTCACAAAGGAAGATAAGGAAGACACAGAGGAGGATGAATCTGTACAAACTAAGAAGATTAAAAATCCTAACACAATTGATGAGGTATGTGAATCTATCATCAAGAGGGGTACAATAAATGACCCTAAGATTAGAAAATGGTTAACTCTTAATCCTGAGGATAAGAATAAGATAGAGGAAGAAATCATTATAGTAACGTGTAATTTTAAATATGTACCCATACAATTTGAGGGTAAAATGCCACAAGAACTTATGGATAGACTATTATCAAGGTGGACATTTGCATTACATTCTGAGAGATAGATAAGGGAAAGAGCCCTAGTTTTTGTTATGCCTCTCAAGTCCAAAATGGAGGAAATTGAGGAGATGATGAAGCTACATTCCAAGAGGTTCTCACCAAAATTAAGAGCTTACAAAGTGTTAAAGGGAAAATTAATTGATCTTGAGAAAGAAAGTGAGGATGAATGGAGAAGAATACTTGAGATACCTAAAATGGACACAAGTCCCGAGCATACATTAGAACTCACTGACAAGCCACACAATCAAGAAGACCAGGCCAAATCAAGCCCAGAACACATTCTAATAAATGATGGTGAGGATGTTAATTAAGAAGCATTGAACACCAAGGCTAATAAGGATATGGACACTGCAGATGAAACATCTCCTAATAATACTATCATTGATATTACTACAGAAGATCCTGCAGATGAGGTAAAGAAAGATGAAGATGTCACTGTTGTCCTAGACGAAAACAACAAAGAAGACACAACTAGAGATGCTGCACAAGTAGACATTCTAGGACAAATCCCATTATTGATACAATCTATCAATATAATCTTGAAAAAGGAGAAGTCACCTCACAAGGATGCAAGCATACCTAAGGATGCAGGGGAAGAAGAAAAGAAAGATACAACCGATGAATAGATAGTCATTGGTGGAGAAAAATGTTACAGATGTAGATCACACACACAAAGATGGAGAGAAAAAATAAAAAGATGAAGAGAACAAAGACAAAGGTGAAGAAGAGAATAAAAATGAAGATTCTCCTAAGGATATCAAAGAAGATGCTGCAGATACACCGAAAGTTGATGTGGAGATGTCCACACACAACCAAAAGGCAAACCCCAAGTAGTAGGCAAAAGGTACAACACCACCAAAGCCTTCATCTAGCACATCAGACCAAGCAGAAAAACTTGCTTTGGTACTACATACAGGTGCATCTCACAAGAAGAAGAAGACCAAGAAGAGAAAACTACAAGTAACACCCGATGAAATCATTGAGACTCCAAACTATGACCCTTATACATTAGATTTTGAATCTCTTCAAGAGTATGGAGAAATATGTCAAAGGAAAGATATGAAAGAAAGCTAAGGATGGAGCACAAAGAATCCCTAGTGTTAGAAACAACAAGGGATATATTGATATAGATAGTTCCTGACATAGATGTTGATCAAAATGTACCAATTATTGATCAACTTTCCATTCTAACCGAGTCTATCACATCTCAGAATGTGGATGCTGAAAAAGCCATAGAAGAATGAGCATAACAAAAATATTGATACAAATTGACATAAAATATCAGCCAAGAAGTGGTAGAGAACAAGGTAAAGCTCTAATAAATTTAAAATGAAGTAGATCCAATCATTTCTGAAGCTATTTCCTTAATACAAAAGTTGTGTAGTACTTTAGAGAAATTCACTAAGGAAAATCGTGATAAGATTGCACAAATAGATTCCGATCTAAATGCAAGTGCACAGGGTCTAACCACAGATGAAAATGAAATCAAGATGCATTATGATAAGATTATGGAATCCAAAAGGTTGAGATAGGAAATTATAGAGGCAAAAACAAAGTTTAGAGATGAGGTTACTGAGCTATAGGCTCTACTATTACCGAATCTTACACTTCTGCAACAACATATGACTTTGGAAAGACAGTTAATTGCCACCCTAGAGATTTCTATAGCAGCCAAAAACTATGATATGCATGCCCAAATTACATTGGAGCATATGGCCCTTGAACATCTCAAGGAGAAATGGGAGAAAATGATGGAAGATTTGAAGAATTCCCATTCCCATGTTTTTGATAAGTTGTAAGTATACACCTTTTCCCTTACTATCAAAAAAGGGGGAAAATGATATGTAGAGTACATATAGAAAAAAGGGGAAGAATGATATAATAAAAAGAGGAAAATTATATGAAGATAAGGTGAAAATGGAGTATAGTATCAAGGAAAGTGTACATATATATACATATACAATACCGACATATACATAGGGGAGTCATAAATAACAAGGTGAATACATGGTGTACATACTACACATTTTAGTATTTTTCACATATTAGTTTTTGATACTAATGTCAAATGTGGAGATTAATGACATATTTTTCCATTAGTATGCAAAGGGAAAACAATTTTGAACCATCGGTAACACTTACACCAAAAGACAGGTTTCAGTACAAACGGAAATTACAGATAACAAAGGTCACCGAAAGTGATAAGTATAGAAAAACCTGACAAAATAGATCATTGTGTAAACCGATGATGCAGTTTACAAGTGCAACCCAAAAATGATGAAGTGGAACCCAACTGAGGAACCCGATGAGAAGATTACAATGTAAACTGAAAGAGAAGACAAGAGATGAACCCGATAGAGCAAGGGAGCCTGACAAACAATTCACAGAAGGAACAATGAAGGAATTTCAAAGCAACCCAAGCATCAGTCACTGAAAGTCAATAATATCCTGAGAAATGTAGATCTGACTTCCACGTCAGATAAAACACTTATGTTTTATATCTAGCATTTTGATTTGATTTAAAACCATTTCTTGAGGGACAAACAATGTAATTGGAATTTTTTTAATCAGTCTAACTGATTGAAATTAAACATGCAAACTAGGAGATCAAGGTCAAGTTGTAAACCTTTGATCATAGAGTTATCTTTGTAATACATGAAACTAAAATAGGTCAATCTATTGTATAACTAGATGTGTAATTATTCATTTCATACAGATGTGAGGATGATAGTAGCCAAGGATCACATCTATGGATTAGACTAAGAGTTTCAAGAAACAAAACAACAAAAGATGAAATAGGTTATCAAGAACCAGATACAAGGCTACCAAGCAATAGAGGTATTAATCAATCACATTAGGTGATACATTGCACATGTGAATTTAATGGATATGTAATCATAAATTATAGATCGTATACACTCAGGTGACTGAATATTTTTGACTACATGCTAACAATTGTAGCAAATAGAAGAAATCCTTTTAAGAAAGGTGGATTTAACAATCCTATTGTAAATATCTTAGCCGATTGTACACTAAATAGTGTTTCTAAAGCTCTTAATAGAGAAGACCTTAACCAGTCTCCACATAATACTCCTAACATGGTAGATCATTAGAAGTGATCAAAATTGTAATCCTTAACTGGCCCCTTCCATTCTACAGATAGTGAAGTTTTTGTGGGTGCCATACCCACTGCAATTTTTACCTTTTAACAGGAGTTTTCTACATTTCCAAATGTTGTGTTATGTGTCATTACATTTCATGAATGTTTGTATATAATCAAGTCTATGAATTGATATAACATAAACAAAGATAAAATAACAGCTATGAATTGTAATACAATGGATTGATTACTAAAAGGATTAAGGTCAAAGAGATAAAAAAAAATTAGAGGTACTTATTCATCCCTCCCCTCTCATTACATACTTCCCATTATTTCCAACATAGTCTTCAAAATGACTAAGTATAGAAATAGAAGTACAGAGTATAATTGTATTGTTTTGGGGAGTGAAGATCATATATGATAGTTGATGACTTTGCAAGCTTAGAGGAAGATACTATGGGATATGTATGACCTTCAGTTAAGGTCTCTTATGTTTTGGTGTTGATCACAGAGAGTTAGAGTGTTTTGAAGACATGTGAAGATAGTGGAACATTGAAACAAAGCATATGAACAGTTGCAATGATTGAGGGAGTATAAGGTCGAATTCAAACATGCCAAGATGGATTTTTATTGTGAATTACATATACTTTGATAGTACAAGAGCACCGACATTGTATTTACTTTTTGTATATTTATTTATTCTATTTTGTATTGTATTTGAGAGCTGGCTGAATGATAATGAATTAGAGAGCTGACTAGATAATGAAAAAGATATGTTAATATGAAGAAAATTTTGTAAATAGAAGATATGCAAGAGTGTGAAAGAGATGTTAGAGATGATTGATGGAAAATGCGAGATCAGAGGTTGACAAATATTATTTAAATCTACAACTAGAACTATCTAAGCATTAGAGATGTTTTTTTTTTGTTCATTACTGAGAACACTTTGTAACAAAAGTATTGATTCTAAGAGCTGTAAGCTTAGTGTATCCCTAGCAGGGTGTTGTATACATTTAATAGGGTTGATATTCCTTTAACAAGGAAACATACTATGTAATACTCAGCTCCTAACATGGACATTATACTTAGTGCATGCTTGTGGGTACCATCCCCACCGGGGTTTTACCTTGGCCAAGATTTCCTAAACAATAAATAATGGTGTTATGAGTTATGTGTTATTTTCTTATGTTCTTTTCATTTCATCAATCATATGGTTTATTGGAATTGGTTTAAGTTTAATTTAAAATGTTGTAATACCGATTCACCCCCCTGTTAGTATTACTCAATCCTAACAGTAACTAAACTTGGAATAATAGAAGAAGTGGGAAGGATCTCATTCAGGTTAGAATTGATAGAGCTCTTATTAGCAATGATTATTTTCTTCATTACTATTTTTCGTTGTCAACTCATGTGAGGGTAGGATCTAATCAACACCCAATTAACTTCTTGGCCCATCCTATAGCCATGAAAAGGAATTTTCCCTACAAATTTGAGAAGATGTGGACTTTGCACCCGCAATTGGAACATAAAATTGAGGAATTGTGGAATATTTAAATAAAGGGTATTGCCATGTTCATCCTTGCTAAAAAACTAAAATAGGTTAAGGATAATATTAAAAGATGGAATAAGGAAACTTTCAGTAATATGTTCTCTACTAAGACCAATATATGTTTGGAGCTAAAGACTATTCATGATAGCATACAATAGGAGGGATATGATAGGATATCTAGAGAAAAGGAAAATGAGAAACTTGTGGAGTATCATGATATCATATCTAAAGAAGAGACCTTTTGGAGACAGAGATCACACAAGATTTTTTTGAAGGAGGGGGGTAGGAATTCCAAATATTTTTTGATGACTACTCTTAAGCACAGAGTGGGGAACATAATCCCCTATATGATCATAAATGATATGAGAACTGATGATGAAAATGCTATCAGAATGGAGGCAAAAAATTTCTTTCAACAACTTCTTCAATAGGATAGAGACCTGGACCAAGAAGCCCAAAGGGATTTTTTGGACTGTATCTTGTTTATCTTAAATGAGAATTAGAACGATACTCTCACTGGTATCCCCTCCAATGCTGAAATTAAAAGGGATGTATTTTCTTTTGAAGGGGACAAGGCCCCTAGCCTAGATGGGTTTACCTTGTTTTTGTTCTAGAAATACTGGTCTATAATTGAAAAGGATGTTATGAGTGTTGTGAAGGAATTCTTTGGATCTAGGAAACTTTTGAAAGAATTGAATGGTACTTTTATTTCTCTTATCCCTTAAAAACAAGCGGAAGATAAGATGGATTAGTTTAGACCAATAATATTATGTAATACTACTCAATATCATCTCAAAGGTGCTAACTACTAGGATTCTAACTATCTTACCTTCTCTCATATCCTAGCAGCAGAATGGATTTGCCCCATGAAGGCAGATTTTGGACTCTATTATATCAGTTCATGAAAATGTGCATTATTTGGTCAAGTCAAATAAGGAGGGTTTCTTTTTTAAATTGGATCTATCCAAAGCCTATAATAGGGTGGATTGGGAGTCTCTTAAAAAGGTAAGGAAGGCTTTTGGCTTCAACAAGAGAGGTATAGATCTTATCTATCAATTGATGTTGTCTGCGAAGTTTTCAGTTTTGGTTAATGGCTCTTCTACCCCTTTTTTTAAATCTTCTAGGGGTTTAAGGAAGGGTGACCCCTTATCACTAGTCCTCTTTGTTATGGGGGAAGCTTCAATTAAAAATGCTAAAAATATTAAAAAGGCTTTGGATAGTTATGGGACAACTTCTGGTCAGATCCTTAACTGGGGGAAAAGTTTGGTGTTCTTCTTCAATGTCCCCAAAAAAAGACAATTGAGAATTAAGAAGATTGTGGGATGTGAGATGGAGTCTTTACCTGGGACTTACCTTGTTCTTCCTCTATGCTTGGAGCGGGACTTACCTTGTTCTTCCTCTATGCTTGGAGCCCCCTGATTATTTTTGGAGCTCGTTGGTGGATAGATTTCACAGTAAATTGGCTGGATGGAAGGGATTTCTTTTGAGTCAGACAGGTAAGATTTAGATCCTTATATATACTCTTCAAGGTCTCTCTGTTTATGCTCTTAGCATTTTCAAAATTCCTAGAAAGTATGGAGAAGCTATTGGGAAACCATAAAACCTTCATGTGGATTGGGATGGAAAAAAATAAAAGGATATCACTTATTGCTTGGGAAAAGGTGTGCAGACCAGTGAATAAAGGGGGTTTAGGTCTGCACAGAATTAGAAACCTTAATGACCACCTTCTTGCAAAATTAATATGGAGATACTACAAAAAAGAAGGTGAATGGACCTCAATATAGGAAAACAAGTACAACAAGGGGTTTCCTACTCTTGATATCTTCCTTAGTAATGACACTATTTTTGGGGGGTCCTTTATATGGAGAAATGTTTTGAGAAAGAAGGAGATCATAAGAAAAGGAGTTAAATGGAAAGTGGGGAATGGAAGGACAATGCAGTTTTAGGATGAGGATTGGTTGATGAATTTCCCTTTGAAGGAGAGTCCTGAATGGAAGCTCTTTGAGGGATAGTGTAATTTTAGGTTTGGTATCAAAGTTTCTGACTACTACGAAGGGGATCATTGGGTGGACTTCTTTGTTGTGGATCAGTCTCTGGGACAACTTAATAAAACCCTGAATTCTATCACTTTGATTGAGGAAGAAGATAGACTCATCTAGAAGTACAACCCTAATGGAAACTTTTCTATCTCTTCTTTGTATCACCATGATTTTGAGAGTCAAAATGAGCCTTTCTGGGATAAAGCATGGATTAAAGGTCTCACCCTAAAATTTAATGTCTTCTTCTGGATCATGCTTCAAAAAAAGGTTCTAACTAATGACAACTTAAGAAGAAGAGGTATTACTATGGTCAATAAATGGTATTTATGTAATCAAGATGAGGAAACTATTAATCACATGACTATCCACTTCCCTTACGTGTGCAAGATATGGGAAAAATGCTTTAAACTTCTTAACGTGGAATGGGGTTTCCCTGAAGATCTACAAAGTCTTTATACTTCCTGGATTCCCCCCTCAAGGAATGAAACTGTGATCAAAGTCTGGAATATCATATTACCCTATATATGCTGGGGGATTTGGAAAGAAAGAAATGATTGAGTATTCAAAAATAAGGTCTCCAATGAGAAGGTGGTCTCCAATAAGATCAAAAGTTCTATGTTGGAGAACTTATATTTATTAGGTAACTTGATGGAACCTTCAAAATTGGAGGTACTATTTTATTTAATAACTAGAAAATAAAAGGTAACATTACTAAGAAAAAGAAACATTTTATGAGAGATGAAGCTAGATGGGATTGCCCTCCTAAGGGTTAAATGAAAGTAAACTTTAACGGTTCCTCAAAAGGGAACTTGAGTGTTGCTGGATGTGGTATGGTGATAAGAGATGAGCATGGGGTTTGTAAAGGCATATAAGATATATCTTTAGGTATCCAAACCAATCATTTTGCTAAGGCTAACGTAGCCCTACATGGCTTAACTATGGCAAAGAAGAAGGGGTGTAAAAATCTTTGGCTCGAAGGCAACTCTTTAAACATTGTAAAGTGTATTAATGATGATTTTAAAGCTTCATAGTCTATTCATAATGTTATACATAAAGCAAAAATCTTAATTAGATCATTTGAAGATTGTTTCATCACACACAATTTCAGAGAGATCAATGCACTTGATGACTGGGCAGCTAATGTGGCATGAAAGCTGGAGGTGACGATGCAATGGACTGATGGTGATGATATGCCTTTGGAGGAAAAATAATTAATGGAAAGTGAACATTTACAGAGTAGGAAAAAAAGGCTTTTTAATGGTAATTTTGGCTAAGTCAAGAGCTGCTAGTTCTAATCACTTTGGCATTTGTAGTTATTACATGGTAACATAGAATTTTCAGAGAGATAACATGGGAGGGAGTAAGAAGCATTTTGAACTAGTAAGTTGTGAAGAGTGGAAGAAAAATAAGGAGGTGTCGAGGATCCTAAAGAAAGGTGGGATGGCGTTGTTTATGGAAAGGTTGCATAGAAGAAACTCTATGGTTTCTAGGAAGTCTTTTAAAACTTGGAAGAATGGGAAGGTGCTTGTGGGGAACCAGATTATGGAGGTAACAAAGGATATCGTAGGGATTTAAGTTTTACAAAGATAGAAGCATCTATGACAAAGCTCCAGAGAAATTCCCAGTCATAGAAAATGAAAAGTTGAGACTGGTAAAGGAGGATACTTCTTGCCACAATCCCAAATGCATTTCTCGACTGTGGAGGTATGTGCTATATGTCATTATCAACTATATTACGCTGGATGGAAGATTCACCAGATCATATGGGCATCATTTTATGTTGTTGAATCATTTTAGGCACAATGTTAAAATCATATCCCTTTTTACTTATTGAGTTCTCTAGATTTCACCATTACAAGTCTTCAAAAGGATCTGAAAGGTGACCATGCCTCACACCAGGGCCTTATGCTTCTGGTGTTTGACATTCTCAAAAATAAGAAAGTGGAGAAACCCTTTTTGAAGGGTACTCCCAGGGATGATGAGGATACTGAAGGTGAGGATGAAGATAATATGTATGATGAGGAAACATAGGATGAAGAGGAGATACTACAAACCCCTAAGAAGGAAAAATTTAAAAGACTCATCTTCTAAGAAAAATTTGAAGAAGGCGGTTGTGGATGAGTCTGAAATAGAAAAGGAGATAGATGATGAGTATGAGGAAAATAAGGGTAAAGAGGGTAAAAAGAGGAAAGGTGGGGAGGTTACTAGTATTAAAAATAAGAAGAATAAAAATGGGAAAATACCAGTAATAGGAGAATTATTCTCTTTGGAGGAGGAAGAGGATACTGAGAAGGGGAATACATGGGGAAATATCGTGGAAGACAAAGGGGAAGATGACAAGATGGAGATGAAACTAACAATCTGGATGATGACTTTATTTCCCCGGAGAAGATAGAGGAAAACTTGTAGATTTCCAACAAGATTGCGGAGGAGATTATAAATAGTATTGACAAAGGTTTTACGGGGACCAAATACACTGATAATCCTATGAATAAGGAAACTAAAAAGGAAAATAGTGAAGTTAATGACAATATTAACAACAATAATTATTTATTGGACTTTACATGTATGCTAGGTATGATGATGGATGACATGGGAAAGATCAAAAGGAAAATACAGTTTATGGGAGGTGAGGTTAACTTTATCAAGAAAATTAGTATTGGGGACAAACTGATGGTGGTCTGCATTGATGAGATGAATAGTGGTGGGACGATCAGATGCATATGTTGAAATGGTTGATAAGGTTTGTGAGATGGAAAAGAAACTGAAGGAGAAAGAGGACAAGGCAGTGGATGTGGATTTTGAAGGTAAGATTTAAACGCTGCATAACATAGTGGAAAAACTCAAAGACACCATGTGCAAGATAGGGGAGAAAATCCTAGTTAGTGTGAAAGCCTATTCTGAGCATGAAAAGATATTGGTGGATAATTTGGAACAAGATAAGGGAAAAAAAGAAATAAAATAGATCAAGGATACCATGGGTCTAGAGAAGCACACTAGGGAAAGAACTAAAAATTCTTGCACAAAGGAGGATAAGGAGCTGGACGAGCTCAAAAAATCAGTTGGTCAGATGCAGCTCATGGTGGTCTAGGCATAGGATTTAATGAGGTGTATTTAGCTATCCTTTTCCTTAAGTCTTGTCTTTTTTCTATCCTCATCTATTTGTTTTTGGGCTTTGCCTTTTATTAGGTTGCGTACCTTTTGTTTTTAAGGTTTTTTTTCCTGGGTGCTGAGGCACAGTTTCAGTTGAACTTTATATGTAAGACATTTTAAACTCTTTGTTATAGGTTTCCGGTCCATGTAAAACCTATTTTTACTTAATCAGAATACATAACACAATTGGACAAAGGTGTGTTCTAAATAATAAAAAGAGAAAATGCATTTTTTAAAATAGTTTTCTATATATTTTCCAAAATGAATAATAATTTTTTTATTATTGGTTGTATTCATTCTTATTAGGTTGCATTAAAAGAGTAAAAAATATTGTGTAGTTTTTGGTCTACATTGTGAACAAAAACACACAATGTTTGACATTGTTGGGGGAGACAAGACAACACAATCAAAGAAAGGTGCATTATAAAGAATGAGACTTGCAAAAAGGAATTTTTATTGATTTTTGTCTATAAATTTGTCAAAATCAATAAAAATATTTTTATTCTTGGCTGTGTCATTATTATATTATTATCAAATTTGACTCAGTTTAAAGGAAGAATCCAATGTCTTTGACAGTAAAGAAACTGAGGGCACATAGAAGGAAAATGTCTGAACTGATAATCCTAAAGAATAATATATTTTGTCATTAGTAGAAGGAAATAATTTTGACATCGTTGGTAACATGCTCACTGAAAGACAATTTATAGTGCAAACTGACAGATAGGTCCACAGTGCAACCCAACACAGTAATGCACAGTGATAACCAAAAATTGCGCTATCACTCGAGAACAAAGTTCAAAGAGTAACCCCACAGATAATTCAAAGAGTAACATGAAAGTCAATTTACAAAGTAAACTGACAACACAGTTCACAAAGGAACCTAAGAGAAGAATGTCTTCAGAGACTTCACTGAGAAAAGACTACAGAGCAACCCGAGCACCAGTCTACCGAGATATAGTTATATTCCAAGAAATGTGAATCTGACTTACACGTCAGATAAAACACTTGAGTTTTATAATTAGCTTTATAGATTATCTTTAAAACCATTTCTTGAGGGACAAGTAAAATATATGTAATTGTTTTAATCAGTCTAACTGATTGTAAACATACAAACTAGGAGATCAAGGTCAAGTTGTAAACCTTTGATCATAGAGTTTTTATTGTAAATCATGAAACCTAAATAGGTCAATACATTGTATAAATAGATGTATAATCAATCAAGAAAATGATGATTGTAGTCGTAACATACATCCAAAGGATCATAAAGAGAGTTTCATACAGAAGGATAGCAAAAGATGAAATCAGTTATGAACAAAAAAATTCAAGGCTACCGAGAAGAATAGAGGTATTAATCAATAACTATAGGTGATACATATATCTTGTGAACTTAAAGGATCTGTACTCAGCAATTCAAAGATTGCACATAATCAGGTCAATAAGTATTTTTGACTGCATTCTAAAAAGTGTAGCAAATAGAATAAATCATTTAAGAAGGTGGATTTATAAGTCCTTATGTAAATATCTTAACTGAGTGTACACTTAACAGTGTTACTAAATATCTTAACCGAGTAGACCTAACCAGTCTAAAATATTACTCCTAACAAGGTAAGATCATAAGAAGTGATCACACTTGTAGCCTTAATTGGCCCCTTCCATTCTGTAGATAGTGAAGTTTTGTGGGGTTCATCCCCACTGTAATTTTTACCTTCTAATAGGGGTTTTCTACGTTACCAATTCTTGTGTCATGTGTACTTATATCTCATGAATGTTTCTATAAATGTTTACATGCAATTAAGTTTATGATTGTATATTAAATGCATAAGATAGAAAAGCATCAATGGTCGGTAATACAAAGTAAAGATTAGTTAAGGATAAAAGAGATAAAAGTTTTAAGGGTACTGATTCACCCCTCCCCTCTTAGTACACACCATTCCATTATTCAAACAATTGGTATCAAAGATGGTTCTCTTATTTGGAAAAGTTTAAATCACTTGAGAGAAAAGATCATTTAATGGAGAAGTATAAGCTTGATAAGAATATTGAGAATTAGAAGCTAGAGATATAGATATTCTATGAGAAATACAAAGAAGCAAGAATCAAGATGAGAGAGCTAATGGATGAAAGAAAAGAAATGGAAACTTGGAATCATGAAACAGACTATCATGAAGAAGAGATACTTGATTTATTTGAGTCATCAGGATCTGCATCTAGCAATACATCAGACACATCAGAAGGAAGCATTACAAGTCTGAATGAAATCAATCAACATTTGACTGAACAAGTAAAGATACTGCAAATAGGTCAAGAGATACATATGGTAAGGATGATTGATGTCATGAATAATGCTAGACAAGATCAACAAGAAAGAACACTAGCTATTGATGACAGAAGGAAAATCACTGAAAATCTACAAGAGAATGAATCAGAAATACAGAGACTAATAGAGAATCATATTGAGATCAACAATCAGATAGTTCTCATGAGTCATGAGGTCGGCTGAGTGAACATAGAACTCAATGAAAAATTTGTAGTTATTGGTGAACTCAAAGAAGAAAATTAGAAACTCATTCATGAAATGATGATCCAAAGACAACACAATGATATGATCAGGAAAGCTAAAGATAGTACAAAGAGAATGGATGAATTTCTGAATGGAAAAATAAGAGTCAACAATGATACCGGTTTAGAGTATACCGAGAATGGAGATTCATCTAACCAAGTTGATGAAAAGGATGTCTACATAAATCCAAGACCAAAGAAGTAGTCATGCAATTACTATGGGAAACCAGGCCATACATCAAATGTTTGTAGGAGAAAAGATAAAGGTATTCCTAAATCTACTTTTACATTCATAGGAAAATGTTATAACTATGGAAAGCATGGACACAAAGCATATGAATGTAGATTGAAGGTAAAACAACCAAAGAAGGAATCCTACATGGAAAAATATTGTTCTACTTGAAAAATGCATGGGAACACATCTAATGAATGCAAAAAAAAGAAGAAAAGAAAGCATGGAAACCCAAACAAAAAGAAAATCCTAATCAACCAAGAAGAGTTGGTAACTCATATGTATGAGATTACAACACTTGGACAAATTGTACAACATGTGGGAGATATGGAATCATAGCTGCAAACTGCATGATGAAATGGATACGAAGGTCTAGAAGCTGGACTAACTCCAGAATGACATGCTTACACTTTCATAACCTTGGCCACTTAAGCAAGGACTGCAGAGACTGAGTGAAAGAGTCAAGGACCTTTACGAATGGAAATTCCATTGAAGATATTAAGAGATTGAGAAATCAAATGTGGAGCAAAGCTTCAAACAATGACAATGTTGGACCAAGCAATACAGTTGGTGACACCTTATCTAATGGATATGGTGTCATCACCACCCCCACCTAAGAAAAAACAAGTAAGTATGGAACTGAACTCTACAAAGCTATATTTTACATCAGTTCCTATATTCATTGATAATATGCCAAATTAGCATGAATAAATATGCACCATGGTATTACTTGTTATGAATCTGTGAATCCAATCTCATTAGTCAATATATACCGAGAATCGTCAGTATACATATAAAAGCTAAGTTGTCAATATAAATTGAGTTCTGTTGGTAATCATGTAAAAAGAAAATCAATTCTTCACTTCATACCATGCAACATTAGTGAACATGTGAAAAGTAAAGTGAGTTGGCACTTACCCTGAGTTGAGAAATTGGTATGTTACCTGAAGACTCTGTCTTCAACAACTGACAAGTAGGTAAAGCATTAAATGTGCCACTTAGGGCACCGTCTATAAAAGGTTAATAGAAACCTCATTTAATTCACCAATCAATTTGAAGAGCGAAGAGAAGATCACAGAGTGAAGAAGAGAGACCACGTTGCATAGATTCACAACCGCATTCACAAGCCACTCCATTAGATTTTGACCTTCAAGAACTATGATCTAGTGAGTATCTAAACTCACCGAGCTCACATTTTTTTTACTGGAAAAGCCCTAATTTTTTAGAAAAATGGCAACTACATCTTGATTATCCAAGATCAAGAGTGAAAAGGAAAACAAGGCTAACCTAATCAAGAACTCTATGTGTGAATAACCAAATTACAAGTTCTGTCCAGAGGTTTCTTCAGAACCCAACAATGCTAGAGCATTCTCAAGCATACCGCCTAGTGTTTTTGTAGTTGAGGATGTTCGGGCATATAAGCTTTGCAAGATCGCTAAGATAGGAGATCTTGAGGTCAAAAAATATTACAAGAAGCTTTGCATGGATGGAAACATCAAGGATGAACATAAGCATATAGAGGTAAAAGGGTTGACAAATTCCCTATTATTCCCAAAAGAGTTCAAAAATGAGTGGATCTGGATAGTTCTTAGCCAGGTACATGATCAAAAGATGTGGTTGGATGAGCCAAAGCTGATCACCAAGGATGATATTCATGCAGTCATTAGTTATCCATTATTCGACAAGGATAAATCCCTAAAAAATCATTCTCACCCTGAGATAGAAAAGATGACAGGTGGAGTATGGGATGACAGAGGTTTAAGGGTAAACTCCATCACCGATCCAGAACTGAATTTTGGTGCATGTGTACTAGGATACAAGGTATTCCAAGATAGCAGACTGAATAGTATAGCATGTGGAGCAGTTGACACTGTTCATAAGATTATGAAGAAGGGATTAAAGCTGGATCTATTTGAACTTCTATTGAAGCAACTAGAGGAGAACATGAGGACTATAAGATCATGAAAATCTAAATCATGTAAGTTTGGCTCACTCCTCATGTGTATATTATTCTACTTTCAATACTTTTTCCCATCTGTCGGTAATGTCAATTGGGACACTACCCTACCAGTGACAATACAAATTAGTGAATTTATCAAGTCACTAGGAGACAATTTGAATTAGTAATGGATCCATACTTCAATACCTTTAAGGACAGAATGAAAAAAAGAATGAGGATACCTGAGAAAGTGGTGGAAAAGTATACAAATGATATATATTTCATAGTGGATACCAACACCACCTTGATCAAACTAGCTATACCAAGGAAAACATGGTTGGAACCACTTGACTATGAAATTAACATTGATCAGGCCGCAAATGCTATTGAAGAATTATTGAATGAAGCAATAGACAAATCATTACCAAGATTTGGCACTTATGAAGAAGCTAAGGCCAGAATCAAAACATGCCTAGTGGTAAAGAAGATTGATAGAAAGAAGACCAAAATGGTAAAGACACTTCAAAAGAAGTTTCTGGTAAATGATGAAGAGTTAGAAAAATAAGAAGACACTGAGGGACAACCACCCGTCGGTGAAGGTGAACAATTGAGAGACTCTGATTTCAGAGAATCTGATGTGCCACCACCAAAGAAACCAAGGACTAGTTTAGCATCAAGAACAAGGAGTTAGACTACCAAAGATGCAAATTTCTCACCAGTGAAGAAAGGTACAGTCAAGACCTATAAGAGAAAGCCTCAAACTGAGAAACAGGCACCGAGACAAAGGAGAAAATACATCAAAGGTAAAGAGGACAAAGATGACACTGCATAAGATGAGAGTGAACAAGAACTCGCACCAGCAAAGAATAAAGTTGCTAAGATAATTGATGAGATTTCTGTATTAATTGTCAAAACAGGTGGCATATCACATGATAAGGTTAGATAATGGATATCCTTATCTCCAAAGGATTAGAAGAAAATTGAAGAAGCCATCATTCATGCAATGATTACATTCAAGTATGTACCTATACAGTTTAATAAGATGATGCCAAAAGAACTTTGTGAAAACCTATCAACAAGGTGGACATATGCACTGACAACAGAGAAATAGATAAGAGAGAGATCATGAGTAACAATCATGCCTCCTGAGTCCAAAGTAGAGGAAATTGATGAAATGATTAAAAAACATACAAAGAAATTTTTAGCTAAAATGAGAGCTTACAAAGTACTAGAGGGAAAAATAACAGAGCTTGACAAAGAAAGAAATAAGGTATGGAACGATATATTCAATCCACCTTAGGAGGATACTACAAGCCCTAAGAAGACACTTCTTCTCACCGAGACACCTCACATTCAGGAAGAAGAAGTAGCTCCAAGCCCCGAGCACATTTTGATGAATGACTCCAAGGACATCAATTATACTTGAAAATAGAGGCATCCAAGGCCATCGATGATGTACCTCAAATAATTCAATCATTAGGGGATAGTGCAAATGGAAAAATCAAAGATACAACTATAATAGATATTACTGGAGGTGATCCTGTAGATGAAGTAAAGAATGATGAAGATATAAATTTGACCACCGATCAAGGAGAAGAGAAGGAAAAGGAAACACAAGATGTTGCATAGGTCAATATACTAGGAAAAATGCCTTTATTGATACAAGATATCAATATAATCTTAGTAGAAAAGGAGAAGACACCTGACCATAATGCAAGCATACTCGAGGATAAGGGTGATGAGGAGAAGAAAAGAACAAATGATGAACATAAAGGTACAAGTGGAGAAGAAAAACAAACTGATGCCAAGGATACCGAGGAATAGAAAGCTGCAGAAAAATATAAGGTTGATGAGAGATGTCTACAACCAACCTATAGGTGAATACCGAGCAGCAAGATAAAGGTACAACACCTCCAAAGCCTTCACCAAGTTCATAAGACCCAAGCAAAGGATCTTGTTATGGAACTGCATACAAGTGCTTACACCACAATCTCAAAGAAGAAGAAGAAGAAAAAGAATAAGGCACTGGTAACACTTGATGAGATTATAGAGATATCAAAATATGATCCAACAACATTGGATCATTTATCTCTTACCAAGTATGGAGAATTGTGCAAAAGAAAATCTATTCAAGAAAAGATTAAGAAGGAGCACAAGGACTCCCAGGTGCTGTAGACAACAAAGGATATACTATTGTAGATTGTTCCTGACACCAACATTGATCAAAATGCTCCTATACTTGATCAATTATTAGTTCTTACCGACGCCATCATATCACAGACTGTAGATGCAGACAAGGCAATTGAAGAACGTGCTAAGAAGAAGTGTCTATACAAGCTTACTGAGAAAATCATCTAGTAAGTGGTAGAAAAAAAGGGTAACACTTTCTAAATTAGTTACTACTATAGAATCGATAATATCAGAAGTAGTAAACTTAATTCATAATTTGTGCACATTAGAAACTTTCACTAAGGATCACAGTGACAAGTTGGCCAAAATTGATGATGATCTTAAGGAAAGTGCACAAGGTCTCACAACTGATGATAACACATTCAAATTGCATTATGAGAAGCTTGAAAGATCTAAAAGGTTGAGACATGAGATTCAAGAGGCAGAATCCAAACTCCAAGATGAGGTAACCAAGCTTCAATCTCTACTACTACCAAACCTCACATTACTGCAACAACATATGACTTCGGCAAGAACATTGATTTCCACCCTGGAGATGTCTGTTACAGAGAGCATATATGATATGCACACCAAACTCTTCTTGGAAATCATGAACCTCAACACCTAAAAGAGAAATGGGAGAAGAAAATGGAGGACATCCAAATATCGCATGACCACATTTTTGACAAGTTGTAAGTATTACACCTTTGTCATTATTTCAACAAAAGGGGGAAATGATATGATACAGGGGGAATTGTTATGAAAAGGGGAAATGATAAGTTGAAAGGGGGAAATGATAGAAGAGGAAATATATGTATAAAGGAAAATTTAACATGTACATATACTATACTGAGGCATGCACATAGGGGGAGTCATATTGACAAGGTAAAAAACATTGGTGTATGTACTGAACATTTCAGCTTTGTACATATCAGTTTTTGATACTAATGCCAAAGGGGGAGATTGATAATCGTAACATAGAAAATGTAACATTTGAAATCTATGGGGGAAATATAATATATTCCTCTTCCATCCCAAGATGCACAAAGGAAAAATCCAATTTGATCAACCCAAAAAGGATCAATACACAAATGAATCAATCATTTGGAAATGAGAGCAAAGAGGAAAGTCTCAAATTCCCCATTTTATGTAAAGGAATGAATCATAGATTTAGAATGATTAAGGATTTGAATTGAGATGGATAAGAGAAATGCACTAACCTTGAAATATTGTAGATCAAAGAATGTTGATTTCTGGGGTCTATGATCTATTTTTGGAAAAACTAAAGTATGATCTAGAAAGGAAACGTAGAGACGAACAAAACCCAGAAATGATTTTTTGATCTGACGTCATCTTATGAAAAAGGTTGACCTTGACCCAAAAATGTCACCCCTGACCCAATAATGTCGACCCTGACCTGCACAGCCTCGATAGAAAATCTGTTCATGGAGCCTGAAAGAAAGTTGAAAAGGGTATCTAGATTTGAGTCCAAATCCACAATCCTGAACCTGTATCTACAAGAAAAAGAGGTTTGTTTGTTGTGGGGGAGGGGTTTGCCTTGGTCAAACCCTAGTTTTGGAATTAACCTTATAATTAAATTGAAATTGCAACAAAGTAAATACATAAATTCACCTCGCTTGTAAAAGTCCTTATGGAGGATTCAAATACTTGAATCCACAAGTATGTATGCACCAATAGATCTAGAATTTAGAATGTAGGATTTCTTCAATCAATTGCTTCTTGATCTCCAACACCAAATCTTGAATGGGTTCTTGATTATGAAGAGGCTTGGAAGAAGATGGGTGGAGAGATCACCAAAAGGGCACCTATGTAGCTTGAATCCTTTAATGGCCTCCCATGGATCTCTTTGATGAGTGGATGCTTGATGATGGATGAATCCTTGCTTAAAATCTTGCTTGAATGCTTGCTTGAATCTTCACTTGATAATGCTTCTCAATTGCTAAAGGATGCTTAGGCTTCAAATAGAGGACTTAGAGAAAATGAGGGGAGAAAGGCTCTCTTTTATATGGAATTAGGGCACAATATTCTAAGGAGGCTGACATAGGAGAATTAAATTCCCATTAAAGCCTTTACCCCTAGGATAGGACCTAAGTTAAATATAATTTAGGAAACACCACTTCGGAACCCGAAACAGCCGACTCGGAAGTGAGAAACAACTTTTTGCAAAGACCGACATCCGAAAACTGTGGGACCCCGAGATTTGAACCTTGGGTCAAGGTTGAGGTTGAACTTGACCTAGGTTAGGGTCAAGGTCAACCTTGACCTAGGTTAGGGTTGAGGTTAACATAGACCCAAAATGTCGACCTTGACCTTGAGCTCAAAGATCTCAGATCTGCAGTCCAGGATGCAAAAATTAGGTTGGAAAGAAGTGGAAGTAGGGGCAGAACAGGGTGAAAGCCATGTCAAAGTTAGGAACCCATTCAAGGTGCTTGATATGAACCAAAACTAGTTACTTGGAAAGGCTAAACCATTCTACCATGGAAGTGCTTCCATTTTTTTACTATACATTTAGCCCCCACTTTAGAAAAAGTATGGACTCAACACAAACTCTTGGTAAATGAGAACATAGAGAAAGGACAATCTTATTGGAATCAAAAGGGACAAAGAAATCCTCAAGCCCCCAAGGGAATTAAGTCTTTATAAACCCTAAGATCACGATAAGAGAGACACTACCATTCAGAGAGAGAGAGAGAGAGAGAGAGAGAGAGAGAGAGAGAGAGAGAGAGAGAGGAATNACCATACAGAGAGAGAGAGAGAGAGAGAGAGAGAGAGAGAGAGAGAGAGAGAGAGAGAGGAATGGTTATCTCACCCAGTAAGATGTGTTTATCTCACTGTGAACCACAAAAAGGATAGGATGGCCCATCAACAAAGCACTTGATAGTCACCCCATAAATTTTTTGTGCCTTTTAGTGGTTTTGTGCATGTATGTAATGCATCTTTTGATGAATTTTATGAAGTACCCATGGATCCATATTCGTATATTACCATGCAATACATTTGTAAAATGCGTATCTCTTCAGGATTTAGCAACGTATGTGTGTTACCTTCTGAGGATTTAGCATATTGAATTGTAATTGAATGTGTATCTCTTCAGGAATTAGCAACTTATGTGCGTTACCCTCAGAGGATTTAGCATGCTGCAAAACAAAATTTTAGAACAAAAATGCATAATATAAAATGAGGGAGGCCGTATATATGCCCCCTCCTTAATATGGAAAAGTACATACTATTTTGACATGTTAAGGAAAGAAAAGGATAAGGATAAAGCCTTCTTCAACATCAAGAAAATATCCATAGACAACACCCAGTCCAAGCCAAGAAGGTCACAGCTCCTATGAGGCCATGGAAGGGACGAATGCAAAGAGATATCATGCAAGAAGTGAAAAAGTAACCCTTACAAGGGATACCACGCTATTCAGTTTCCAAGGTGATTTATCAACCATGGAAACCAAATGTCAAACAAAGAAATAGGTTATGATCAAGGACATAGATCCTCAATTCAAACCAAAATTTTCATGTATGATTGGATATCACTTAATAGATAGATACTGCTTAACTAAGGGAAAAGTGAATCCTGAAAAGATAGAAAAGAAGGATATGGCATCCTTTCCCCCCAAGCATGGGAACAAGGATGAAAGGGGACCTATTATATCACTCACAATAGTATGCAAGACAATGAGCCCCCAAAGATTAGGCTAACATTGTTTACATAATGTGGAGTTCCATAATAGGAACATAAATATTATTTAGACAAAATAGGATTGAAATACAACTCATTTCCAGATGATATATAAATAGCTTTACTATCAATGAGTTGCCTAATCTTATAATGTAAAGCATGATAGTCATTAGTAGAGTGATCATGAAATCTATGATAAAAACAAAAAGGAAGAGTCTTCAAGTGTTGACTACATTTGTTTTTGCGTTTAGGTCTAGTAATCATCTTAGCACAAAGGAGTTTAGTCAAAAGAACTTCTTGGTCAAACTCCTTCATAGGTTCATCATTTTTTGAAGTGTTATTTGAGATGTTGATAACATTTATGTGTTGTTGAGGATTAAATCCCAATCCATAAGAATGATCATGCCCCCCATTATGTAAGGGCATTTGAACTCCCTATTTATGTTGAGTACATCCCTGACTATGGAATCCTTGTCTAACTAGTAAATGATAAACATGAACATAATAAGAAGCTATATTAAAACAAGTCAATTGAACTTTAGTAGTCACTATGTCATCATTAGTATCTTTGATAGACTCAAAAGAAGGAAAAATAAAGGAATACATCCTAGGAGAAGATGGGGTAAGAGCTTGATTCTCCATAGGATCATCACTAAGAGGGAGAGCATTAAGGGAATTCATATCATTCCCCGAAATGTCTCATTACTAGAAGAAATACCAAATGGAGGTAAAGAATCTATAATGTTTTCTTATTTCTCTAAAATGTCTACATAAGGAGAGTGTGATTTAGGAAAAGAGTCATCATCATGTATGAATATGTCATCCATTAATAAATCACCCTCTTGTATCAAAGCATCTTCACAAGAAGGGGATAAATCA
>MU226473.1:2416192-2435843 GCA_018584345.1 Thuja plicata
CCAAAGGTTCATCCCAAATAGGAGGATTATCATCCCTATCAATAAAGCACATTGTAAAAGGTTTGGAAAATACTTGAAAAAACTTGTGGAACATGATAACAAATAAAGAAATGCATAGAAAATAGATTTAGATATATCCCAATGCATTCAAATGAAATGTATGATGAAAAATGTAATTTTTTTTGTATTTTTAAAGAAATTTTGTGATTTTTATTTATTTTTGACATATAAATGCAAGAGCATAAAAGAAATCTACTTTTAAATGCATGTAAAATCTAAGACAAGATGCAAATCTAACACCAAAAAGAAAGCATTGTCTATCGCAGGTTCACCAAAATGTAACATTTGAAATCTATGGGGGAAAGATAAGATATTCCTCTTCCATCCCAGGATGCACAAAGGAAAAATCCAAATTGATCATCCCAAAAAGGATCAATACACAAATGAATCAATCATTTGGAAATGAGAGCAAAGAGGAAAGTCTCAAATTCCCTATTTTATGTAAAGGAATGAATGATAGATTTAGAATGATTAAGGATTTGAATTGAGATGGATAGGATAAATGCACTAACCTTGAAATATTGTAGATCAAAGAATGTTGTTTTCTAGGGTCTGTGCTCTGTTTCTAGAAAAATGAAGTATGATCCGAAAAGGAAATACAGAGGTGAACAAAACCCAAAAATCATTTTTTGATCCGACACCGTCTTATGAAAAAGGTTGACCTTGACCCACAAATGTCACCCCTGACCCAATAATGTAGACCCTGACCTGCATAGCCTCGACAGAAAATCTGTTTGTGGAGCCTGGAAGAAAGCCAAAAAGGGTATCCAGATCTGAGTCCAAATTTGCAGTCCCAAACTTGTACCTACAAGAAAAAGAGGTTCTTTTTTTGTGGGGGAGGGGTTTGCCTTGGTCAAATCCCGGTTTTGGAATTAACCTTATAATTGAATTGAAATTGCAACAAAGTAAATACATAAATTCACCTCACTTGTAAAAGTCCTAGTGGAGGATTCAAATCCTTGAATCCGCAAGTATGTATGCACCAATAGATCTAGAATTTAGAATGTACCATGTATTCAATCAATTGCTTCTTGATCTCCAACACCAAATCTTGAATGGGTTCTTGATTCTTGATCTTGAAAGGGCACCTATGTAGCTTGAATCCTTCAATGGCCTCCCATGGATCTCTTTGATGAATGGATGCTTGATGATGGATGAACCCTTGCTTCAAATCTTGCTTGAATGCTTGCTTGAATCTTCACTTGAAAATGCTTCTCAATTTCTCAAGGATGCTTAGGCTTCAACTAGAGGACTTAGAGAAAATGAGGGGAGAAAGGCTCTCTTTTATATGGAATTAGGGCACAATATTCTAAGGAGGCTGACATAGAAGAATTAAATTCCCATTAAAGCCTTTACCCCTAGGAGAGGACCTAAGTTAAATATAATTTAGGAAACACCACTTCGAAACCTGAAACAGCCGACCCGGAAGCGAGAAATAACTTTTTGCAAAGACCGACATCTGGAAATTGTGGGACCCCGAGATTTGAACCTTGGGTCAAGGTTGAGGTGGAACTTGACCTAGGTCAGGGTCAAGGTTGAACTTGACCTAGGTAAGGGTCAAGGTTGATATAGACCCAAAAGGTCGACCCTGACCCTGAGGTCAAAGATCTTAGGTCTGCAGTCCAGGATGCAAAAATCAGGTTGGAAAGAAGTGAAGTAGGGGCAGAACAAGGGGAAAGCCATGTCGAAGTTAGGATCCCATTCAAGGTGCTTGATATGACCCCAAACTAATTACTTGGAGAGGCTAAACCTGTCTACCATGGAGGTGCTTCCATTTTCTGACTATACAATAATACTAAAGGATAACATATTTTGTTATTAGTATACAAGTAAACTATTTTGACATCGTTGGTAACATGCTCACCGAAACATAGTTTATAGTGCAAACTGACAGACAAGTCCACAGTGCAACCTGACATAGAAATTCACAGTGATAACTGAAAATTGCACTATCACCCAAGAACAAAGTTCAAAGAGTAACCTGATAGATAATTCAAAGAGTAACCCAACAGTCATTTTACACAGTAAACCGACAACATAGTTCACAAAGGAACCCAAGAGAAGAATGTCTTCAAAGAATTCACCAAGAAAAGAATACAGAGAAACCTGAGCACCAGTCTACTGAGAGACAGTTATATTTCGAGAAAAGTGGGTCCGAGTTACATGTCAAATGAAATGCTTGAGTTTTATAATTAGCTTTAAAGATTATCTTTAAAACCATTTCTTGAGGGACAAGTAAAGCATATGTAATTGTTTTAATTAGTCTAATTGATTGTAAACATACAAACTAGTAGATCAAGGTCAGGTTGTAAACCTTTGATCATAGAGTTTTTAATAGGTCAATACATTATATAAATAGATGTATAATCAATCAAGAAAATGATGATTGTAGCCACATCATACATCCAAAGGATCAGATAGAGAGTTTCATGCAGAAGCAAAACAAAAGATGAAATCAGTTATGAAGAACAAGATTCAAGGCTACCAAGCAGAACAGATGTATTAAACAATCACTATAGGTGATACACATATCTTGTGAACTTAAAGGATCTATACTCAGCAATTGAAATATTGCACATAATCAGGTCAATAAGTATTTTTGACTGCATTCTAACAAGTGTAGTAAATAGAGTAAATGCTTTAAGAAGGTGGATTTAAAAATCCTTATGTAAATCTCTTAACCGAGTGCACACTTAACAGTGTTGCTAAATATCTTAACTAAGTAGAGATAACCAGTCTAAAATGTTATTCCTAATAGGTTAAGATCATCAGAAGTGATCACACTTGTAGCCTTAACTGGCCCCTTCCATTTTTCAGATAGTGAAGTTTTGTGGGTTTCATCCCCACTGCAATTTTTACCTTCTAACAGGGGTTTTCTATGTTACCAATTCTTGTGTCATGTTTACTTACATCTCATGAATGTTCCTATGAATGTTTATATGAAATTAAGTTTATGATTTGATATTACATGCCTAAGATAGAAAATCATCAATGGTCAGTAATACAAAGTAAAGATTACTAAAGGATAAAAGAGATAAAAGTTTTAAGGGTATTGATTCAGCCCTCCCCTCTCAGTACACACCATTCCATTATTCCAACATCAACATAATGCAATCATTCATAGGAAAACACAAAAATAAAATGTGCTAGGAAAGGAAAATACAATACATAGTGTGGTCATTCATAGGAAAGTACTGAAGAGTTTTAGTCGCAAGTAGAAAACCCATAGTATATCATGCGTAATTCATATGTCATGGTTGATACAGAAAACAATAGATTTGTTTATTTAGAAGAATATGGTTTTATTTGTTCCCCTTTTTTTGATTTGTTCGAATGTAAATATTTTTTATAATTTTACATATTAGGGTTTTCTATAATTGGTGTGTTGTATGCCTTGTAAGTAGGAAGCATTGTAGTGTACATGCTCCAAACATTAAATGTCTTTAGGAATAGGTTTACAAGACCTCATATAGTTGGAAGGCAGAACAAATTTTTCCATGTAATGGATTATTGCATGACCTTAAATTTATATTTCTACTGCCTATAATACAAATTCTAACCATAAATAACAAATATGGGTTCATCATATATTTTGAAAAAATCGTATCATCAATCTAAAGTCATCCCAATGACCTTACCTTTTAAAGTCACTTTGTGTGTACGAAGGGTTGTTATGTTTTTTACACGAAGTAATTTGTACCTTGTCTTTTTAATTTTATATTTATTATAATAGTGTTCCTGAAATGTGAGGGTTGTGCCTAAAGGTGACATAGATTTCTCTTTCCACTTCCCATTGAGGTCATTTTTTTTATCCTTGTTGCAATAACTAACAATAAACTATTATTGTATATAATATTTTGTAAGATTCCTCACAAGATGTACATTGTCATATCAAAAAAAATTATATTTTTCTGTCAATTGCACTGTTGACTATTTTATTGAGCTGTGAATTTTAAGCATGAGTTAAATAAGCTAATTTTTTAATTGTGCTCTTTGGTTTTATATGTCTTCCATAAATCTTATGTCAAATTAAAGAAAAAAAATGTGTTTCTTGTAAATGAGCAATCAATATGATAATTTTCATTAGAATTTGTTGAAGGCAAGGAATAAATTATCATCATAAGGAAGGTAATCATTGTAATTTATTTTCTTGAGATATATGGTAATTGTTGTCTAGATAAAATGGTAATCCAAAATGAAAAGGTAACTTTCATTAACAGGTATTCCAAAATGATAAAGGGTTCTGATTAAGTAAAAAAAGGTTTTACAAGGACCCGAAACCTTTACAAAAAACCAAAGAGAATGGCAGGTTTTACAAGGACCTGCAACCTAGAAATAAAAGATAAACAGTTTTTAAAACAAAAACATCTATGCCAAAGCATCAAAACAGGAAGGAACAACAAAACAACGAAACTAACAAAAGAAGTCCTAAAGAGACAACAGGAGATAGCAGGGACAGCAAAAAGACCCAACCAAGAGCACTGAGAGAACATCTACATCTCTTTAACCATCTCCTCAGCTTTGAGGACCATGATTTGCATGTTATTGACCGAAGTCTTCAGCTCCTCTGTTTCTTTGTCCTCCTTTGAACCCTTTTTCTTAGCGCTGGCTCTGGTACGCGATCCCGGCCCCGTCTTCTCCAGTGTACTGCTGTCTTTTTCCTTGTTGATCATTTCCAGTTTGTCCATTAGGATTTGAGCATGACCATAGTAAGATTTCAAGCTTATGAGACATTGTTCTCCTATTTTTTTAACAGATGCCTCCAGTCTTTTCACTTTTTTGTTCAAACTCTTAATTTCATCGTCCCTGTTTTCCTTTTCCATCTTATCTTTAATATGACTGATTTGTTTTTCCATTATTTCCACCTTGTTGGCATACTCAGCCTGAGCTTCCAAATTTCCAACAACATCTCTCATTTCTTTCAAACACTCAGCCACAGGTTTATCCCCTATTCCCATTCTATTGAGAATTTTCATGTCCTCCTGAGTTTTCTCAACTTGATTTTTTAAGATAACCTGATCACTATACATTTTATTAATCAGACCAGAATAATATTCAATAATACCTTTATTATTTTTCTTAGTATTATCCCCTTTTTCCAGACTATCAGAGTATTCTTTGAACCCAGAATCCCCATCTTTATTCTGGTCCAAAAGATCTTCCCCCTTCTGATTATCAGTTTTCAGCTCCCTAGTTTTGGTCAACATGTCCTCTTTTTCGTTATCTCTGTTTTCTTTTTCCTTCATCTTCCTCTTATCTGAGGTATTGTCTTCCTCACCAGAGGTAAGAACAATTATTTTCCTACTGGTATTTTTGTTTCTGCGGGTCTCCTTCCCCTCAACTCTCTTCCTTTTTTTACCCTCCTTTTTCATTGTTTCATTATCTGTCTTAGTTTCAGAGTCCCCAATCTGGGTATTCTTCTGTTTCTTATTTTTGTTGTCATCCCCAATTTCAGTCTCAATATCCGAGTCAGCAGTCTGGGTTTTCTTCTGAGTTTTCACTTTGCCCTTTTGTTTTCTACTATCTATCTCCCATTCCTCATCACTTTCCTCAGATTTTGACCCTTCATAACTATTTTTCTTCTTCTTTTTGGGGATACCCCTTTTCTTATTTTTAGGGGTAGCATAGCCTCTTGCCTCTCCTTCACTTTGTGTGTTCTCTTCAAACATGCTATCTTCCTCCTCCCCTTCTGTTTCTTCCGCATCCTTTAATTTCTTCTTCTCCACTGACCTAGCCATTTTTTTAGCTTTCAACACCTCAAAGACAAGTAACATGAGTCCCTGGTGAGAAGCATGGTCCCCCTTGGGATCTTTCTGATAACTTGTGATGGTAGCTTCTAACGAGCTGAGTAAATAATAAGGTAGACTAATTTTCACCTTATGTCTAAAGTGATTTAACAACATAAAGTGGTGCCCTGTTGCTCTGGTAAACCTACCATCAAGCGTTATATAGTTAATGAGGACATACAGAACATACCTCCAAGGCTTGGAAATATACTTAGGGTTATGGTAGGAGGTGTCGATCTTCACCAATCTTTTCTTCTCTTTCTCATCAGCCGAGAAAGTCTCCCATGCTTTGTCAAAGATCAACCTGTCACGGTAGAAATTTAAACCCTCTGTCCCCATTCCTGTGGCTTCAACAACAACATTCTCTGTTACTTCCATATATTCATCGTCCACTAAAATCTTACCCTCCTTCCATGTCTTCTCGAAAATCTTGGTTATATTAGGATTTCCCCCATGCAGATGCTCCAGATAAACAGCAAGACCACCTTCTTGCAGGATCCTCCACACCTCCTCATTCTTTTTCCACTGGCTATAGCTAACAGGTTTGATACGCTTCTTGTTACCTCCCATCTTATCTCTGCAATTTCTGTGTTTTTTGTTCTTGACTCTACAGGTAATGCCAAAATGATCCTTTCAAAAATAAAAAAAGACCCATAAAGCGTGCCTTTTCCAACTTAAAATCATTACCTTATACTGCCGCCTTTTAATGCCATTATGACACATCACCTGAGTATTATTGGTATTAAAATAACTTTCCATTGAAGATGACTTTCTGACAACTTCTCCAGCACTCGTCCTCGAGCATTAACTTAACTTCAATTGGCAACTTGTTTCCATCATTCCACTGATCCACCTCATCGCCTTTACATGCGTGATTAGCCGCCCAGTAAACAATGCCATTGGCTTCGCGGTAATTATGAGTGATAATGCAACACTCTAAAGAATTTATTATCTCCTTTGATTTTTGAATTGTATTGTATATGGTCCAAGACGCGGGAAACTCATCGTTTAAACACTTTACAATGTTAAGAGAATCCCCTTTGATCCAGACTTTTGTACAACCTATCTCTTTAGCATAATTAACACCTTGAAGAGCCGCGCAAGCTTCTGCAACATGATTAGTTTGATGGCCAATAGGAATAGTTTTGATACCAATGCACACACCATCTTCATTTCTAATAACAATTCCACAACCAGCCACCCCTGGGTTGCCCTTAGAGGCCCCATCAAAATTCACTTTCTGCCAGCCCTTAGGGGGACAGTCCCATCTAGCATCTTCTCTTTTATCCTTTGTGTTCTTATAATCAGATTTACCATACAGATTCCAATTTTTAAGAACTGAAATATCATTCTCCTATATTGATTCTACAACTTCATCCTTCATCTTAACATTCTCCCTTATACCTCTTTTAATTTTGTAGAATACTTCCTTTTCATTAGTGCTTTTGTCCCTAAAAAGTCTGTCATTTCTTTCCCTCCAAACCCCCCAACAAACATGTGGGAGGGCCAATTTCCACATCTGAATAATATTTTTATTCTTTGAGGGATATATCCAAGCTTTAAAAAAACTCTCCAAATTGTTAGGGAAAACCCATTCAATATTAAAGATCTGAAGAAAGAAACCCCAAATTTTTCTGGCATAGGCACAATGAATAAATATATGCTCAACACTCTCTTCCTCCTGCTTGCACAAATAACATCTATTCACTATGCACATACCTTTTTTTCTAAGATTATCAATAGTTAGAATTTTATTCTGCATCATAATCCAGAAGAAAATATTGATTTTTGGTATGAGGGTTTTATCCCAGACTTTGGCCCAAAAAGGCTCAATGACTTCCTCATGCTCCATCTGATACAGAGAAGAAATAGTTAGTTTACCATCTGGGCTATGGTACCAAACAACAGTGTCCTCTTCCTCAATCAAATTTATCAAGTTGAGAAAGGAATTCAAGTGTCCCAGTATTTTGTCAATAATAGATAGGTCCTTCCAGTGATCCTTGTCCCAATAATCAGCAACATTCTTACCATACTTAGCTTTACACTGATTCTCATATATACTCCAATCTGGACTATCTTTTAGGGGAGAATGAAGAAGCCATTTGTCCTCCCAGAAAAGAACATTTTTACCATTTCCCACTTTCCACTTGATACCATTTTTAATTCTATTCTTGTTTTTCATAACATTTTTCCAGATAAAGGATCCCATCCCTTCGTTGTCCTTATTTAAAAAAACCTCAAAATTAGGCTTTTCCTTATTATACTTCTTATCCCATATCAAAGTCCATTCTCCTCTTGAGTTGTAATATCTCCATATGAATTTGGTTAGAAGATTATCATTCAGATTCTTTATTCTTCTTAATTCCAAACCACCTTTCTTAATTGGACAACAAACTTTGTCCCAAGCAATAAGAGCTATCCTTTTCTTCTTCTCCATTCCAGTCCATAAGAATTTTTTTTTAATTTTTTCAATATCTTCACTATATTTTCTAGGAATTTTGTATAAGCTTAAAGAATCAAGGGGGAGACCTTGAAGAGTAGCTCTGAGGAGTTGAATTTTGCCAGCCTGACTGAGAAGCAGCCCTTTCCATCCGGCCAATTTTTTATGAAATTTATGCACAAGGGAACTCCAAAAGGACTCAGGAGGCTCCAAGCAAAGAGGGAGGCCCAAATAGGTACCCGGTATATTCCCTTGATCACAACCTAAAATCCTTAATATTCTCATTTTCCTTCTTTCCGGTACATTGAAAAAAAAAACTGAGCTCTTCCCCCAGTTTATTAGCTGGCCTAATGCTTTCCCATAGTTGTTTAAGGCTTTCTTAATGCTGCTTGCATTCTTAAAAGAAGCTTCCCCCATAATCACCGAGTCATCAACAAACTGTTGATGAGAACAAACCAAATTATCCGATGAAGGATTAAGCCCTTTAATTTCTCCAATCCTAACCTGATTCTCCATGTACCTACCGAGGCATTCTGCCATAATAACAAAAATAATAGGAGACAAAGGGTCTCCTTGTCTTAAACCCCGAGATGATTTAAAGAACGGAGTAGGGGAACCATTAACCATAACAGAAAAAGTAGCCGAAGATATTAGTTGGAATATCAGATCTGTACACTTACTTTTAAACCCGAAAGCCTCCAACACTTGCATCAAAAATTCCCAATCCACCCGATCATAGGCTTTTGACATATCCAACTTCAAGATAAGGCCCTCCTTTCTAGCCATCACAAGAGAGTGGACATTTTCATGAATAGTAATGATAGAATCAAGAATTTGTCTTCCAGGCACAAAACCATTTTGTTGCCATGAAATCAAAGAGGGAAGGATTTCCAAAATCCTAGTGGTTAAAACTTTAGAGATAATCTTATAAATCGAATTACACAAACTGATGGGTCTGAACTGATCCATCTTGTCAGATCCCTCCTTTTTAGGGACAAGGGAAATAAAGGTGCCATTCAATTCCTTGAGAAGTTTTTTTGACCCATAACATTCCTTAACCACATTGGTAACATCTTTTTCAATAATCCCCCAGTAAGTCTGATAAAAGAACATAGGGAAGCCATCAGGCCCTGGAGATTTTTCCCCTTCAAAAGAAATGATAGCTTTTTTAATCTCAGAGTTAGAAGGTATAGCTATAAGCTTTTTGTTTTGATTCTCATCCAAAATCATGGAATATGCCTAAGGAACTCCTTTTGTTCATTCTTGTCAAGCTCACTGTCTTTTTGGAGTAATTTGAAAAAGAAATCTTTGGCCTCAGCTCTGATTGCCTCCTCATCACTAGAAGTATTGCCATTGATATTGAGATTGGAGATCCGATTATGCATTCTGTGCTTTAGAGTAGTCATAAAAAAATACTTAGTGTTTCTATCCCCCTCCTTCAGATATATCTTCCTAGATCTTTGTCTCCAGAATGCTTCTTCTTTAGCTATTATTTCATGCATCTCAATCAGTTTGCCATTCTCCTGCTCTCTAGTAATAAACTTATATCCATCTTTTTGGATACTTTCCTGGATTTCCTTAATTTCTAAGCTAATACTAGCTTTAGAAGTAAAAATATTCCCAAAAGTTTCCTTATTCCAATCTTTAATGTTTTCTTTTACATTTTTGAGTTTTTTGGCAATAATAAACATAGAAGAACCATCAATTTTAATTTTCCACCACTCCTCTATCCTTAGTTCCAGTTGTGGATGAAGAGTCCACATTTTCTCAAATCTGAAAGGAGTATTTTTCTTTTTCACAATCGGGTCAACAAGAAAGGAAATCGGATTATGATCCGAGCCAACCCTAATATGAGCCGATAAAGAACAATAGTAATGATTAAACCAACCATTGGACACAAGAGCCCTATCCAACCTAACTTGTATCAGCTCCTCACCCGCTCTTCTATTGCTCCAAGTATAATCAGTACCCTGTAGCTCAACATCATGAAGATAGTTATTGTCTATAAAGTTCATTAAGTCCATCCTGCTTTCCAAGTTGGGTTGGCTACCTCCATATTTCTACTTTTCTCCCAAAGGTGTATTGAAATCCCCCATCACAATCCACTCTTCAGAAGCAAAATTATTTCTTAGAGAAGATAAATTTTTCCAATAAACTTCTCTCCCTTTTTTAGTATTAGGGGCATAGATGTTGGTTAAAACCCAAGAAGTATATCCTGAAGCTGTCTAAATCTTATGCAAACCAAATTTTCACCTTGAAATATGATGTCTCCTTTTATGGTTTCTTCATTCCATATAGTTGAAATACCTCCTGACGCTCCATTAGAATCTCCACCACAAATGGTTCCCCTCTTGAAAAATCTAAGTTTTTCAACTTTTTCTTTAAGCATCTTAGTTTCTTGTATCAATAAAATATCAGGCCTATTATCCCTAATTAAGTTCCTAACTATATCCTGCTTATGGGGGTTATTCAACCCCCTAATATTCCAAGAGATTATCTTCATGATTTAACAAAGGAACCTACCTCCAGAATCCGCTGACTACCATCCTCAATGTTCCTTTTGGTCTCCTTGTTTCTCACCTTTTGACTTGAAGGTCTCCCTGGTGATGCTAATCCTGCTCTGACATCTCCATTTTTATTGCTTCTTGTTGAAACCTTTCTATTTTGCGCGTCTTTGTCTTTTTTGCCTTTTTTTTTCTCCTTTGGTATTTTTCTCTTTTTCTCTATCGCTTTTCTCTCCCTCAAGAGTTTGTGTGATCTCAATTGCATCCCCCCATTTTGGTTTAGCTGTTCCTGCTAGATTCTACTCTTCCTCTTTTGTGTTCACCCTCTTAGGTGTAGCTTTCTCTTGATCTTTATCTCCCCTTTTTGGGGTCTCTTCTAAATTTTCTGGATTAGCTTTCAGCTCCTTCTCACTCTCTTTCGTATTGGCCTCGTTCTTCTCTGTTATACTTTTGGTTTCTTCCTGGGAGTTTCCTTCTCTATGATAATCACTTTGCTACTCCTCAGGCTCTTCCCCTTCTTCATCTCCCTTTGCATCCTCTTCCTTAAACTCCCCTTCTTCTATTTGTATTTCATTTTCTTTTATTTCATCTTCTTCCATTTGGATTTCATTAACTTTTTCATTTATAACTTCTATTCCCCATTCCTCTGGCTCCTCTGAAGATGATCCTAACATAGTCTTAGTATGTTTAGATCTCACATTAGTTTTTTGTTCCTCGTGCTCTTTTCGCTGTCCTTCCCTATCTTTGCTGCTGACTTCCTTAGTTTTTCTTCCTACTGGAATCCACTTCTGAATCTTTTTCTGAGTAACTTTCTCCGGGCATTTCTTTGCCCAGTGACCCGCCTTTTTGTAGTGGAAGCACACAAAGGGAATAGTTTCATATTCTATAGCTTGTTCCCACATACCCAGCTTAGATTTCAAACTTATTTTTCTGGCATATCCTTATCCTGCATTATCCCGACACAGATACGGGCATAGGTTAGCCTCCGTCTCGCCACTGTCACATTGTCTATCGATAAAAGTTCTCCAAATGAACTCGGTATACCAACAAATATATCTTCCAGCCAGTATTCAAGCGGCAATCCATGTAGCTTTATCCATACTAGAACCTGTCGAGCATTGTCCTCCTCGAAGACAAGATTCAGGCTCCATTTTTGAAGAATAAGAGTATTTTTCCCAATCAACCATGGCCCGCTGCAGAGAATATTCATTCTATCTTCTTCACAAGAGAAGAAGAACGACATACATCCCTTAGCCATTGCTACCACCTCTACCTATCCTTTCAGAGCCCATTTGCGGGATACAAAATCCCTAACCACTTCAATATTAGGTCCAACTCCTACAAATCTACCAACCAATGAATTTTTCATCCTTGCTATAGAAAAATCAATGGTCTGGTCTGGGATTTCAATAGCAAAGCTTCCTTGAGAAGGTATTGAAACATTCTTCACCGAGGGTAAAGAAGATTTACCTGTAGGTTTGATGCCAAAAAGGGACGCCCATTTCCTTAGTTGCCCCAGCCCAATCTCCTTTCTGGGACCCCCACTGGGTCCTCTGGCACTTGTCCCGCATCGGGATCCATTCCTATGATCTCGCTATCCTTCCCATCATTCCACTTGCTACACTCAGAGGATTCTGCCTCCTCCCGAATTCTCCCGCCCAAATTCAAAGTTGAATCTGGACGCTCCCTCTCCCGCTCCGTCTCCCGCTCCATGTTCTTCACCTTGTCATCCCCAATTTCAGTCTCAATATCCGAGTCAGCAGTCTGGGTTTTCTTCTGAGTTTTCACTTTGCCCTTTTGTTTTCTACTATCTATCTCCCATTCCTCATCACTTTCCTTAGATTCCAACCCTTCATAACTATTTTTCTTCTTCTTTTTGGGGATACCCCTTTTCTTATTTTTATGGTAAGCATAGCCTCTTGCCTCTCCTTCACTTTCCGTGCTCTCTTCAAACATGCTATCTTCCTCCTCCCCTTCTGTTTCTTCCACATCCTTTAATTTCTTCTTCTCCATTGACCTAGCCAATTTTTTAGCTTTCAGCACCTCAAAGACAAGTAACATGAGTCCCTGGTGAGACCATTGCAAGGGGAAAATATGGTGAAGAGATTTAAGTATGGATGGAAATTGTGAGAGAGTGTGACCATTGCAAGGGGCAATTATGGTGAAGAGATTTAAGTATGTGTCACATTAAAAGGCAGAAAGAGAAGGTTTTATTTGAGCAGGGAATCTAAGGGAGATATAGTTGGGGAATAATATATTATTGTGAAAGGCCATAATGGAAAGTATTGACTAAAATGTAATGAATAGTGGGGCCCATTTTGTCAACAACACATAAAGAAAAAAGTATTAAAGGATCATGTATATATCATCACTCAACAATACATCAAATCAACACTCATTCAATCCCTCAATCATCACTCCTAAATATATAGATTCCATAATCATTTGATCAACATTCAATAACATATGAAATCATTATATCATTCATCAAACATTCATTGGGAATAAAGAACACAAACCTGCAATCAATTCTTCCATCATTCAAATCACTTTATTTTATAAAATTGAAACATCAAATGAGAGAAGAGAATAAAATCATAAGAAAGACAGTCATACTCATAGTAGTAACTATATGTATTGCAGACATATATTATTAAATGTCCTAGGAAAGGAAAACACAGTACATAGTGCGATCATTCATAGGAAAGTACTAAACAGTTTTAGTTGCGGGTAGAAAGCCCATAGTATATCATGCATATGCCAGGAGCCATATAACATGGGTGATAGAGAAAACAATAGATTGGTAAAATTGTTGAGAAGAATATGGTTTTATTCATTCCCCTTTTTTTGAGTCATAACCCAATTTGAATGTAAATATTTTTTATAGGTTTATAGATTATGATTTTCTATAATTGGTGTGTTGTATGCCTTATAAGTAGGAAATGTTGTAGTGTACATGCTTAAAACATTAAATATATTTAGGAACAGGGTTACAATACCTGGCATGGTTGGAAGGTGGAACAAATTTTTCCATCCAATGGATTCTTGCATGACCTTAAATTTATCTTTCTACTGCCTATAATACAAATTCTAACCATAAATAACAAAGATAGGTTCATTATATTTTGAAAAAATCATAACATCAATCTAAATTTATCCCAATGACCTTACCTTTTGAAGTGAATTTGTATGTATGAAGGGTTATGATTTTTACATGAAGTAATTTGTACCTTGTCTTTTTAATTTTATATTTATTATAATAGTGTTCCTTAAATGTGAGGGTTGTTCCTAAAGGTGACATAGATTTATCTTTCCACTTCCTATTGAGGTCATTTTTATCCTCGTTGCATTAACTAACTGTAAACTATTATTGTATAAAATATTTTATAAGATTCCTCAGCAAGATGTACACTGGAATATCATAAAAACTTATATTTTTCCGTTAATTACACTATTGACTATTTTATGGAGCTATGAATTTTAAGCATGATTTAAATAAGATAATTTTTTTATTGTGCTATTTATTTTTATATGTCTTCCATAAATAGTTACTCAAGTGTATAATACAGAATAAGGAAGTTATTGAATAAAGCTTGGACTTATGTCAAATTAAGGCAATTCAATGTGTTTCCTGTAAATGAGTAATCAATATAATAATTTTCATTAGAATTTTTTGAAGGCATGGAATAAATTATTATTTTAAGGAAGGTAATAATTATAATTTATGTTATTGAGATATATGGAAGTTATTGTCTAGATAAAATGGAGTGTAGGAATTAAGGAAGTAATTAAGAAGAAAGGGTCAAGATAATAAGGAAATAACTTTGAATAGGTAATCCAAAATGGTAAAGGGTTGTGACCCTTTTGAAGGATGGAAATTGTGAGAGAGTGTGAACATTGCAAGGGGAAAATATGGTGAAGATATTTAAGTACGTGTCACATTGAAAGGTAGAAAGAGAAGGTTTCGTTTGAGTAGGGCATCTAAGGGAGATAAAGTTTGGGAATAATATATTATTGTGAAAGGCCAAAATGGAAAGTATTTTCTAAAATGTAATGAATATTGGGGCCCATTTTATCAACAACACCTAAAGGAAAATGAATTAAAGGATCATTTATATATCATCACTCAACAATACATCAAATCAACACCCACTCAATCCCTCAATCATCACTCCTAAATCTATAGATTCCACAATCATTCAATCAACATTTAATAACATATGAAATCATTATATCATTCATCAAACATTCATTGGGAATCAAGAAAACAAACCTACAATCAATTCTTCCATCATTCAAATCACTCTATTTTAAAACATTGAAACATTGAATGGGAGAAGAGAATAAAATCATAAGAAAGGAAAACATACTCACAACACTAACTATATGTATTGTAGAAATACATTATTAAATGCATACCATATTATGGGTTTCCATTCATAATAAAAAAATGTGTACACATACATAACTCTCATGTAACATGTTTTTCATGATTATATCTCGTGCTATCATTGATAAATGACTAGTTAGGCATGTTTTGAATTAAGATACATGTAAGTAATGTAGTGTTTGTTTATATTCTTTGTCTTCTATAATTAGCCATGGTAAGGAAAATGAGGGATATTAGACAGGGGAAGGCACAAAATGTTTATCCACATATTGGTTCCTTGCATGACCTTCTATTTAAATTTCTAATACAAATAATTTAAAGTTGTGTCCCCTAATATCTAAGATAGGTTCATCATATATTTTATACTATTCATAGCAAGTCATTAAATTCATCCCATCAACCTAAAATTATAAAGTGTCTTTGTGTGTACAAAGGGTTCTTTTTTTGTATACATGAAGTACCTTTTGCCTTTTCTTTTTGTGTTCACAATCATTATAATAGTGAATTATAAAGAATTTACCAGAGAATATAATTTTAGTTGTTTATGGAAGAGACAATGTTTGATTTATTGGGTCGGTGTGGATTGGTTATGTAATATTCTTGGTTTCTAACCTGGTGGTGAGTTTAGGACATGCATGCATGTCCTCATCTCAAGTGGTTCATGATTTGGATTCTAGTAAGCTATATTTCTTTTATGATAGTGGTTATTGTTTAGTGTTCCTGATGAATAGTGAAGAGATGAATATGAATTATGAGACAAATGATTTGGATTCTAGTAAGCTATATTTCTTTTATGACAATGGTTACTGTTTAGTGTTCCTGATGAATAGTGAAGAGATGAATATGAATTATGAGACAAATGAATTCATGTGTGTGTCATAGAATTTCATGTTGCTTACTAATGTTTTTAGATTGTGACCTATTCATTTTGTTGAATCACATTGAATTATGTGATTGGAATTGATCATTTTTCATATGGCATGTTGTTGTTCTTATTGTTCTTGGCCGACATGGTGGTGTAACGTGTTGTAAAGGATTGTGACATGATTTATGGATCTGAAGCATGTTTGAGGATGTTTTTTATTAATCATTGCTATGTCTTAGCTGACATTCAAGGGATCACATTGTGTATTGAGCTACAATGAATCAATATTTTGAAATTGTTGGAAAAATGATCAGTGCTCCTGTTGGGATTTGTGACAAGGGACTAACCACCTCCTGTGGATTCTATAAGTCTAGTGGTTGTATCGGGAATTGATAGATTGATATTTTGGTGCAATAGCAATGACACTTATAAAAATTAGTATCAGAGCTTGGTCACAGGTTTAAATACCCTCGGGTAATGATGAGGGGGAGATTGTTGGAAAAATGATCAACGCTCCCCTCGGGATTTGTGACAAGGGAATAACCACCTCCTATAGATTCTCTAAGTATAATGGTTGTATCAGGCATTGATAGGTCAATCTTTTGGTGCAATGGAAACCACACTTATAACATTAATTAGGTCCCTAGCCGACCTAGTTGATATAAATTTAAAGTAATGTATATAAAGATGTAATCATTTGTGATTGTGAATGTAATGAGAGGTGTGCAAGTGAGAGAAGAGAAGAGGTATGAGTGGAATCAAAAATTCAGGTAGATATTTGATGCACTTCATTGGAACTATATTCTGATATCAGAGATGTTGTTTGTCAGTTCATGAGTTATGGATTATTGTCCAATGTGATTTATAATCAAAGATTGTTGTAAGGTAGTGAGCCTTCATTTGGGTTGAATCCCTTGTTGTATTTGAGTAGTGAGTTCTAGGCAATGTGCCTGAATGCATGTGAATTCCTATTTTTAATACTCTAATAGGGTAAAGTGCTTCTAATAAAGTACATTAATCTTATGGGTTTGATCCCCACCATGGTTTTTCCCTTAACTAGGTTTCCATGTGAAAAATCTTGGTGTTGTGTGTTGATTACTGTGTTATGTTCTTACATTCATGTTTATCATTCAGATCAGGGATTAAGTTTATATTCTAGATAAAGTTTTGGAGTTTTGTGAGATAATTGATTCAATCCCCCTCTCAATTGTCTGTGTTATTATAATTCTAACAATTGGTATCAGAGCTATTGTCCTCTTTTGGAAGCTTGATCGCTTGAGAAGATCTAGGATGACATCTTTTAAGAAGGAAAGTCTGGAATTCAATTATACTATATAAAAGGAATGGATGATTACACACCTAATATGTATTACTAAAGAACTATGGGATATCACAAAGAAGTCCTACACTCCTCTTTCAAATATTTCTATAGTGACTCCTGTTGAGAAGAAAAAATTAGAGTACAATATGAGAGAAAAAGAAGCCTTGTTGAGTACCTTATTAGATGAAAAATATACAATTGTTGTGGGATTGGAGATTGCACATCAGGTATGGATAAAATTAGAGATATTACATGAAGGAGATTATTTTGTAAAGTAGGCCAATTTGTAAAGTCTGAAAGGAAAATATGAAGCATTGAAGATGATAAAAGATGAGAACATTACTTCTTATGTGAAAAATATCACCAAACTTGTTTGTACAATCAAATGTGCTACTGGAACCTTGGATTAAAATGAAAATGTTTCTAAAAACCTAAGATCCTTTCCTCCTTCTTACAATCATAAATTTATTTCTATTGAAGAAATCAAAACTATGGTACCTGTGACAAGAGATAGTTTGATTGGTAAGTTGTCTTCTTTTGAAAGGACATAGTCTTCCTAAAGTTGAATTTACATTTAAAGCTATTATTTCAAAGGATAAGAAAAGATATGACCCTGGAGAAAGTTCATCTAAGTATGTATCTAGACATGCTAAGGAATAGGAAGAAATTGAAGAAGAAGAAGAAATTAAGCATGATGAGCTCAATGAATCCCTAATTGCAAAGAGACTTCCTAAGGGATCTGGTAAGTATCAAGGAAAGTTACTTTTAAAATATTTTTCATGCAATAAGATTGGTCATATTTCTTCAAGATGTCCAGATAAAGAACCTAAGTATAAGCCTAAGAAATTCAAGTCTAAATATTAGAAGAATAATTATTATGTTGTTTATGAAGGTGTAATTGATGATGAATCTGACCTATACATTGGATTGAGTTTAAATCAAGAAAGGGATTGATAAGACACCTTATGAACTTTGGGATGGTCATGCGCCTACAGTGAAATATTTTAGAATTTTTGGAAGAAAATGTTATATAAGAAGAGATGAAGACTTAGGAAAATTTGATCCTAGATGTGATGAAGGAATCCTTATTGGTTATATCACTAAAATCAAAGCATATAAATGTTATAACCAAAGGTTGAAAAAGGTAATTGAAAGTGAAAATGTCAAAGTAGATAAAAATTATTAGAAACAAATCAGATCTTGCAGATATGAATTAGATGATGAAGAAGACAATCAGATTGTGTAGGCACATAATCATATTCAAAATAAGAATTGTTCAGTTGAACAGAATGAATAAATTGCAAATGAGGATGAAGTGGAAACGCAAGATTCTGCTACAAAAAAAATCCAAAGACTCCAAGGAATGTAAAGTTAAATCATTCAAAAAATGAAATTATTGGTGATAGGAATCAGGGTGTTCAGAATAGAGGAATAATTGCTAGAAATGAAATTTGTTTGATTTCTAAGAGTGAACCTAAGGATGTTGATTAAGAATGTAAAGATGAAATTTGGGTAAAAGTGATAGAAGAAGAGTTAGAATAGATTGAGAAGAATAATATATGGATTATTGTTCCTAGACCCAAGGAAAAAAATGTGATCCATACTAAATGGGCATTCAAAAAAAAATGAATGAACATGGAGAAGTGGTTTGGAATAAAGATAGACTTGTTTGTAAGGGATACTAATAGATGGAAGGTATTTATTTGGAGGATACCTTTTCTCCTATTTCTATAATTGAATTTTTTAGGACGTTTCTTTCATATGCTACTTACAAAGATTTAAAGGTATATCAAATGGATGTTAATTTGACATTTTTGAATGGAAAGTTGGAAGAAGAAATCTACATTGAGTAGTGTGATGGTTTTCCTTTGACCGATGATGATGACATGGCTTTCCAATTGAAGAAAGAACTATATAGATTGAAACAAGAACTTGGAGCATGGTATGCAAGGTTAGATAAATATTTATTGAGACTTGGTTTTGGTAAAGGTACTACGAACAGTAATTTGCACTTCAAATTTGATCATGATAATACAATATTAATTGAAGTTGTACGCCTCTCTCTCTGGTTTCCCACAGCTTTCCAAGGGCGGGGGTTAGTAGCAAAGGTTCACAAGTGAATGCAAATCAAGTACGCAATAACTACTAAACGAATAATAGAAACATGAGCAATAAAATGTACAAGCAAGAGAAAGGAAGACAAATGAATGCAAACCCCACGATGCTTGAAGCTTCTATTATTTCTCTCTACTCCTTCCGAAATGCTATTCTTGATGCTCAGTATT
>MU226473.1:2452974-2494068 GCA_018584345.1 Thuja plicata
TAATTTAATTGGAAGAATTTAATTAGTAAGTTTAAATATTTGGATTTAAACTGTAGGAAATTGAGTTTAATTAATTAAATAATGATAATTAATCAATTAAAGCTTAATTAATTAAATAAAATTAATTTTGGGAATTGGATTAGATGATTTGAGAATTGAATTTAGAAGAAAATAGGTGATTAATTAATGATTAAAAAACCATTAATTAATAGATGAAAATTAGTGTTTTTAATGTAAAGTCGCAAACCTGTCCATTTTAGGGTGTCTACATTTTAGGGTGTCTACAGAAGTATTTGTGGATGATATTATTTTTTCTGGAAATGACAAGTTGAGTAAGGAATTTTCTGATGAGATGCAGAAAGAATTCAAGATTTCCATGATAGGTGAGATGAAATTTTTTCTTGGCCTTCAAATTACACACACTAATAAAGGTATTTTTATATCTTAATCTAAGTATGTAAAATAATTGTTCAAGAAATTTGGTATGGATGATTCAAAAAATTTGATACTCCTATGATTACTAGTTGCAAACTAGCAAAAGATGATGATTCACCTAAAGTAAATCAAACAAGATACATATCAATGCTTGGTGTCTTATTATACTTCACACAAACTAGACCAGATATTATGAATGTTGTTTGTATTGTTGCTAGATTTAGGGTAGAATTGAAGGAATCACATGTTATTGTTAAAATGATATTTAGATACTTGAAAGGGACAATTGATTATGGCTTATGGTATGGTAGGGACGATGACTTCACATTGAGTGCATTTACTAATGCAGATTGGGTAGGTAATGTGGATGATAGAAAGAGCACAAGTGGTGGAGCATTATTTTTGAGTAAGAGATTAGTTTAATGGAAAAGTAAGAAACACAATTGTATATCAAAATATATTGTTGAAGATGAATATGTTACTAATTCTATTAATTGTATGCAAGTGACATAGATGAATAAAATGTTGAAAGATATCAGAGTGAGTATTGATGAGCTTATTTCTATATATCATGACAATTCAAGTGCTATCAATATTTCAAAGAATCATATGTTGCATTAAAAGAAAAAGCATATTTCTATAAAATATAATTTCTTGAGAGACAAAGTCAGTGATAAAGAAGTCAAATTAAAGTATGTGTCTACAAAAGTGTAGATTATAGATATCTTCATGAAGCCCTCGCCAAAGGACACTTTTGAGTATCTTTGGGGTAAAATTGGGGTGATTCCCCTCCAGATCCAAGCTAGAGATGCATTAATTTGCATCAATCCAATGTAGATATAGAGATCATCACTATTCTAGATTGATGTTTGTTTTTGTGGCTACTTCTCATGGGGACTAGCTAGCTTGATGAGTTAGAAGCTCAAATTTTTGGCTTCTATGACTTAGTGCATATATGTGCCTTTGTCATTGATGTCAAAGGGGGAGAGATAGTCATGTGAAAAATAAGAATGAGACCGAGGAGGAGAGATATTCATATGGGATAGATTGTTTACTGATTGAGAAGATTCCTAGAGAGACTTAGAATGATATATTATGAATATTGTTGGTAGTACTGTTGATATGGTTTCTTTGTGTATTGGTTTGATTTTTTACATCATATGTTGCCATCAATGCCAAAGGGGGATATTTTCAAGATATTGTTGGATATTGTAAATATATGTGCCAATATTAACATTTTTTCATTAATGTTAACATATTCCTACTGTTGATGAAAATGTTCTTGTGTGTTCCTAAGATGTTTAGTGAGAAGATTACTTTGGTACAACTAATATATTGAATATCAGATGTTACGAAGGTAAAGATGTTTTCATTGATGTTTTTAGTTGATCTGAGTTAACTTACAAAGGTTCGCATAATGATTTGAGTGAGCCGTGAAGAATTTATCAGAGACTGATATTTTGGTTGTTCAGGAAATGACAATGTTTTAGTTATTTGATCAGTGTGGATTGGTTATGAAATATTATTGGTTTCTAACATGGTGGTGAGTTTAGGACATGCATGTGTGTCCTCAGCTCAAGTGGCTCATGATTTAGATGTTGGCAAGATATTTTTCTTTTATGATAATGGTTGTTTTTTAGTATTCCTAATGAACAGTGTAGAGATGAGTATGAATTATGAGATAGAGTCTCTCCTGTTGGTGCCATGAAATTTTATGTTGCTTGCTAATGTTTCTAGATCATGTACTATTCATGTTGCTAGATAATGTTAGATTATGTAATCCAAATTGATGATTTTATGAGGTGTATTTTCATTCTTATTGTTCTTGGCTGACATGGCCGTGTAGTGTGTTTTGAAGGATTGTGGCATGACTTATGAATCTGGAGTGTGTTCAAGGATGTTTTTATTGATCATATCTATGTATTAGCCAATATTTAATGGATCACATTGTGTATTGAGTTGTAATGAATTAATATTTTTAAATTAGGTCCCTGGCCAACCTAGTTGAGATAAAGGTGATGTAATGTATATAAATATATGATCATTTGTGATTGTGAATGCATGAGAGGTGTGAAAGCGAGAGTACAGAAGAGGCATGAGTAGAATCTACAATTAAGGCATAGATTTTCACTTCATTGAAATTTTATTGGCATATCAAAGATTTTGTTTTTTAGTTTGTGAGTTATGGAGTATTATCCATTGTGAATTGTAATCAGAGATTATTGTAAGGTAGTGAGCCTTCATTTGGGTTGAATCACTTGTTGTATTTGAGTAGTGAGCTCTAGGTATTGTGCCTGAATGCATGTAAATTCCCATTTGTAATACTCCTAATAGGGTAAAGTGCTTCTAATAGAGTACATTCATCTTTATGGGTTTGAACCCCACTATGATTTTTCCCTTGACTGGGTTTCCACATCGAAAACCTTGGTGTTATGTGCAGATTACTATGTTATGTTATTACATTCATGTTTATCATTTGGATCTAAGATTAAGTCTATATTCTGGCTAAAGTTTTGGAGTTTTGTGAAAAAATTGATTCAACCCCCCCCCCCCCCTCTCAGTTGTGTGTGCNTCCCCCCCCCCCCCCCCCTCTCAGTTGTGTGTGCTTCCTTAATTCTAAAATTTATACCATAAACTTTGATAAGTTGGCTCAATATTAAAATTACTCATATGTTATGAAATCATCCCTAGAAAATGCATTGGTATATGATTGTTACCTTGTGAAAGCTAACTAAGATTAGATTCTCAGGACGAAATTGTTAGTAGACATTTTCCATATTATTGAATCCTAACTTTGTGTTGGTGATCTTCTCCTAATTTTGTTTGTTAAAGGATGGAATAATGTCCCCTTCTGAAAGAGGATGTAATAATATATGATAGCTACAAAAATCAAAATATAGAAATATAAATTAATAATAAGATATAATTACAAGTTAGTTTAGAATAGTGAAAGGTTACAAGCTGCATAATGAATATTTGTGACTTCGTCAACATAAGATTTGAAAAGAAAAATATTTCATGTGAATGGAGGCATGGATGGAGAAAGGAAAAATGGAAAATACAATATGGAATAATTGTGTTCAAATTGATGACTATATTCATGAATAAATCTGAATTAGAAATAAAGAGTAGTAGTTAAAAATTAGTCAACTACCAATTAGAAAGTTGAAGATGCATCAATCTTGTCAAATTATGTTAAGAAGTTGTAGAGTGCATTTCAGGGGAGCAATAGCATATTTCAGGCTTACATTTGTAGATATAAAATGAGAATAAAAAAGGGAAGATCATCAAACAAATATTCAAGGAATAATTGTAAGAAAATTTTTAACATTTTCTTATATCGAGATTATATATTACAGATATAGAGGAGGAATAGTTGAAGATAAAAAAGGATATGTCGATGTAAATTGGCAAGGAAAGTATATGCATAGATGAAATAGTTTGAATGTAAATCGAAGGAGAAAAGTAATGGAGAAGTAAAAATAAGGAAGTGACTCTTTGAATAGGAAAAGGTTTGTGAAGGATTGTGAGTCTTCAAAGAGGTGGTAATTATGCAAAGTTTTGACTCTTTCTAAGGACATCAATAATAACAAGTTGTGACTATTTCAAAAGTTGGTAGTTATGAAAGATTTTGAATCTTTGAAATGATATAATGGATGACGAGTTCTGAGTCTCTTTATATGTAATAATAAAAGGAAACTACTATCCCATTGTGAAGGTCCAATTTTGTGGGAAAATGGTTTGTAGAAGGCATGGAAGAAAGGATCATCATAAGAAATGTTATCAAACAATTACTAGTCTCTAATATATAAAAGAAAATTTGTGTAAATGGGAGAAAAGGTATTAAGGAAGGAAGATGAAGGGAAAGAGAATAAGGAAGTAACTTCCAAAGGGGCATCAATGACAAAGGATGTCACCCTTTTGATGGGTGGTAATTATCAAAGAGTGAAACTAATGGTGGGGCCAAATATGGTGAAGAGATGTGATTATTATCACATTGAAAGACATAAAGAGGAGAAGGTTTAACTTGAGGAGCCCATACACGGGATTTCAAGTTGGAAAATAATTTATTATCATGAAAGACCACATTGGAAATTGTTGAGTAAAGTCTTAAGAATGGTTTTGCACCTTTTATCAACAATGTATACATGGAAAAGCATTAACAGTTTATTTTTCTACCATTAGTCACAAATACATCAAATCAACACCCACTCAATTTTCACACCTCAATCTATTAATTCCACAATAATTTAATCATCATTTGGTAATAGATAAAATTATGAAATAATGATATCAGTACTCATTAAGCATTAACTAGGAATCAAGAAGAGAAGCATACAATTAGTTGGTCCATCAATTCAATGACTCTATATTAAACATTGAAACATCGAAAGGAAGAAGATAATAAAATCAAAACACATGCAGTCATACTTAGAGCACTAACTCTATGTATTATGGACAATCACTATTAATTGCATAATAGGCTTGGGGTTTCCATTAATAATAGATAATTATGTGTACACATACATAACTCTCATTTAACATCCATTTAATTATTATCCATGTAAGTAGTATAGATATTTTGATGTTTGAGACATGTTTCGATATAACATACATGTAAGAAATGTTTTATATGCTTATACTCATTGACTATCATAAGTAGCAATGTTAGGGGAAATAATAAATTATATGCAAGGGAACAATGATGGGGTCATCTCCTAAAAATGATACCTCATTGTATATGATGGAGGAGTCTAATAGTTTCAAAGGGGGAGAAAGGGGAGTGGCTTTGGGGTTAGGACTGACATAATTTTTGGGCACCCCTTTCTGATTACTCCCTATGACCTCTATCATGGAGAAAAAATTCATAATGATGTTCAATCATTTGAAGGAATATGTTCAATCATTTGTTTGTGAAAAGTGTGGGAAGGTGTTGTAATGTTTGGGTAGGGAATTTCATAAAAAATTGAGAGGATGATGCAAGTTTTACGTATGAAAGATAAATGGTAGTAAACAAGAAGGAGAATGTAGCATTTTTGGTTTATATCTTCAAAGTGTGTAGAAGCATTAAATATCAAATACAAGGAAAGAACTATGTCTATCTTCATTTTCATATTTACAATTATTCATGGTTCTAGTTTTTTTTTATGAAAATAGTCAGGTTAAGTAAAATATAAATAAATATATAACAATATTTTTTTCAAATTTTTTTAATGTATTTTTTTACTCTAATACATAAATATACAATAATAAGCAGAAATATGCAATATATTTTTCAAATTCCAATAGTAAAGAAATAGGAAATAGCAATAATATGATTCATATCATACTAAAAAAATATTGTGTGAAGGGTCTGTATAGTCAGAAAATGGAAGCACTTCCATTGTAGACTGGTTTAGCCTTCTGAGTAAGTGGTTTGGGATCATGAAAAGTTCCTTGAATAGGTCTCTAACTTGGATCTGGCTTGCCCCCTGTTCTGCCCCATTTCCCACTTTTCTTTTACTTGTTTCTGACATCCTAAACTGCAAACCTGAGACTTTTGACCTCAGGATCAAAATTGACCTTTCTGGGTTAAGGTCAACCTCAACCTTGACCTAGATCAAGGTTTACCTCTACCCTAACCTAGGTCAAAATCAAACTTAACTCTGACCCAGGGTCCAAATTTCATGTTTCCAGAGTTTTCGGATGTCAGGCTTTGGAAAGGTTTAATTCCCACTTCCGAGTCGGCTGTTTCGGTCTTCAGAGAAACAAATCTTGAAATTATATTTAATATAGGTCCACTTATAGGGATATAGGTCTAATTGGAATTTAATTCTCCTATGTAGGTCTCTCTAGAAGATTGTGTCCTAGATTCATATATAAGGAAGCCTTCTCCTCTCATTTTCTCCAAGACACAAGAAGCAATTCCATCCATCCAAACTCTATGCATGATCTATTGAAGAAAGAATCTACTATCAATTATTCAAGCACTCAAAGACATCCAAGCATTCAATTCATCAAGGAGATCCATTGGTATCCATTGAAGGATTCAAGCTCTATGGAGCCCTCTTGTTGAATATTTCTCCATCCACATTCCTCCAAGCCTCTTCCTATTCCATGATCCATTCAAGATTGGTGTTGAAGATCTACAAGAAATTGATTTGAGAAATCCTACATCCAAAATTCTACATTCTAAATCCATTTGGTGCATACATACTTATGGATCCATGGATTTGAATCCACCATTAGGGTTTCTATACAAGCAAGGTGAATTTGTTCATTTACTTTGTTTTACTTATGCAATTTGAATTAATATTTGAGGTTAATTGAAAAACTAGGGTTTGACAGAGGAAAAACCATCTCCCCAACAAACAAAACCATTTTTATTGTAGGGACAAGTTTGGAACACCGAATTGGAGTGAAAATTTGGATACCCTTTTCGGCAAACTAATCAGGATCTGAAATTATTTTTTCTGTCAGAGATTTTGGGTCAGAATCAACATTCTGTTCTGGGTCAGAATAAGATATTATGGGTTAGAATTGGAAATTGTGGGTCAAAGGTGACATTCATTTCTAGGTCAAAATCAACATTTTGTTCTGGGTCAGAATTGGAGATTCTGGGTCAGAATCAGAAATTTTGGGTCAAAGGTTACATTCATTGTTGGGTTAAAATCATAACTAAGTCAAATCAGAAAAAGATTTATGGGTTTTCTTCATCTCTGCATTTATGTTCTAGATCTGATTGCAGATTTTCTAGAAACTCAGTGTAGACACCCAAAAACAACATTCTTAAGATCTGTACCATTTTGAGGTTAGTACTTGTCTTCAATTAATTTCAATTAAAGCTTTTAATCTTCCTAGATCTATCACACACTCTCTTCTATAAAATGGAAGTTAGGGTTTTTCTCTTTATCCCTATCCTTAATAGGTTGATTCATTTAGGAATTGATCCTTTCTTTAGGGTTAATCAATTTGGATCTTCCCTTCATGAAATTTGGGATTAAGAGGATAGTCTTACCTTCTTCATTATTCCTACAACACACATTAAATTTATAATCATCCATTCACACATAACACATTCCATCAACCCATTTTCTTATATTAAATTTTCTTCTATACATTTTGGTGAACCCGCGATAGACAAATCTTTATTTTTTGGTGTTAGATTTGCATTTTTATGTTAGATCTTGCATGCATATTAGATTATCTTTATTTTATGTTCTTGCATTTACATTTCAAAAATTAAAAAACAAAATATTGTGTTTGCTAAATTAGTGTGCATGAGCTTTACTACTTGTAGTCCTACTTATAGTATCCCGGTTAGAAGAAGCCATAAACTTATGGGTTCCTTTGATCCTAAGTCTTCCTCTCCTTTCCTTAGGATCCCATATGAAAATTTGACCACTCATGATTCCAATCCTTCTATAGAGCATAAATCTTCTCACTCATCTCATGATGAGGATGATTCTTTAAGAGTTCCTCTTGAACAAGTCCAAAAACTTTCAACAGAACTTGATAAAATGGGAAATTGGCTTATTAAAAAAAACCATAATCAATATTCTATCCAAGCTATAGAGGCTCTTAAGAAATTCCTTCATGATAGTGATCAAGGTATTAATCTCTTGCGTGGTATCAATCATCTTGTGCATTTGAATGTTAAACCTTTAGCTCAAGAGGCTCAAGATCTAGGATTCACTCCTCCTGTCACTAGTGGGGAACCTTCTTCCATTCCTTTACCTATAATTCCTACTTACACTCCTCCTTTAATGACTACATCTCTTCAGATTTCATCTATTCCTATGACTGTTCCACCGATGTCTCTACCTGCCTCACAACCTTCTTACCATAGTGTCCCTTTTACCTATTCCAATCCTCTTCCAACTGTGGTTCCAAGTGTTCCACCGATTGTGTCTTCCATTACTACCACTTCCTACACTTTTCCTAGTGTTCCTAATGTTTCTATGCCACCTATTTATTCTAATGATTCTACAATTATTAGTTTGGCTCAAACTATGTCCTCTTTACAATAACAACTTGCATCCTTAACCCAATCCAAGTTTAGCATTCCTACGTGTGACATGGGTAGTCCTTTATTCTTAGACATTATTCATGCTACTTTCCCTTAGCAAGCTGATATGCCTCATCTTGAGAATTATAATAATAAGGGAGACCCTGTTACTCATGTTAAAACATTTCAAATCCTTTGTAGTGATTATACTCATGATAATAGGATTTTAGCTAAGTTGTTTGCTATAAATTTTTGTGATAAGGCCTTGTAATAGTATTGTTCTTTACATCCTTATTCTATTAATTCTTTTCCTAATCTTGCTAATACCTTTATCTACCAATTTCAAAATAACATTGGTCCGCAAGTTTCCTTAACTGATTTGATGCATTGTAAACGAAACACTAAGGAAAAATTGATTGATTTTATTGGTAGATTTAACAATTTGTATGCTCATATTTCTTATCTTGTTCCTGATATTGATATTCAACATATGTTTATTTCAAATTTACAAAAGGATATTAGAGATAAGATTCTTCTTACTGAATTTACCTCTTTTCAACAACTTTGTGCAGCACTTCATCATTATCAATTACAAGTGAGCCAATTTGGGAGAAACACTCCAATGGCTCATGTTCTAGTTGATAAGAGTGACGCTGCTCCTAATCATAATAAGTTTTAGAAACCTAACAACTATGTCAAGATAAATAAACAGGCAAATGCAATTGCTGATCAAGTTGTTGTTGCATCCAACAATACCACTTTTGCATCCACTACTTTCCGTATGAATCGTACGTTTACTCCTCTCTCTAAATCTTTACATTCTATTATGATTAGGTTGTTAAGTACTAATATGAACACTTTCCCTCCTATTCGACCTCTTCTCCCTACTACAATGGCATCAAAATCCTTTGATCCTAAAGCTTTTTGCCAATACCATCGATAGAATGACCATGATACTGAAAAATGTTTTTCTCTAAAGCATAAGGTTCAAGACTTAATTGATTCTAATTCTTTATCTATTGATACTTTTGATGGTAAAGGAAATAAATATACCTCTCCTCTAATCAAAACCACCAAATTTATACAAATCCTTTACCTACACATGATACTAATACCATCACTCAACCATCTTCCGTGGATATTATTTACAATTCAAAGATGGATGATCTCAATCACATTGTTAATCATGTGGAGAGTTTTGTTTCATCTCAACCTACTATTTAAGATCCTTCGCCTCCACTTCAACTTCAAGTTCCACCTAAACCTTAGAAAAAAACTAAGGATAAATGACCTAGGGAAATCTCAATTACCTTTGATGATTCTGAGACTATTAAGGCTCCTGATGGTCCCCTTTATATTTCTACTAGGATTTCTAAGCTACCTACATGTGGTTGTCTTGTTGATCCCACATCTTAAATAAATGTCATTACTGAGGAGAACCTTTTTATGAAAAAACTACAATGTGATTGTTATGATACATCTGATGCATGGATCCAAACTTGTAATGGTTTTCTTTATCCTTCACTTGGTTCTATTACCTTGCTTGTTGAACTTTGTGGTAAAGTTGTAGATACTACCTTCATTATCACTCCTACTTTTGATCAGTTTCAAGTCAATTTTGGTTTTCCTTGGTTAACTGCCATGCATGTTGTTGCTTCTCCTATTCATAAGTGTATTAAGTTCATTCATAATGGAGAAGTGAAAATGATTAATCATAGTTTGTATCAACCTTCTAGGCCTAGATATTGTGCCAATCTTGATTTCTTTTGGCCTTCATTACGTAATTCATGTCCTCCTCACCTTGATAACATTTTTCATTCATATCAAGCCTATACACATTGCAATATTGTCGAGTAAAGCATGCCTCAGATAGATCTTAACCGTGGTCTTTTTCCCACTCCTATACCTCCTTTATCCATTACTTCTATCTCTATTACTCAACCTCCCAGTGTCGCTTCTCGGCCTACTACGAATCCTACTAATCCTCCTATAGAACCTGTGAAGGAACCAATTGTCATTCCTCCTAGTTCTCAACATGTGTCAAATAAATTAAAACATAAAAAACTGCTAATGAACATCATAAGAAGAGTAGGGCTAATGCTAGGGCCCGCGCCTCTGTTCTTCAAAATTATCTACCTTCTTTCGACAAACCTATGCTAGATGTGTTGGAGGAATTTAATGTTCATAATGATGTTAAGATGAATGATTATGATGATTCTATTTACATCTTAGGTCCTAATTTAGTTAATCTTGATGAGGAGGATACTCTTGATGATCCTATTGATCCTAGTGATGAATATGAGACCATCAATCTTGATACTAATTTAACTCATATGATTTCAACTCAATTGATCATTACACCTAGTATTGAACATCATGATTCTCAAGAGGATCCTTGTTTGGAACTAGCTATTATTCCTACTATATTGGATATAGTCCCTCTTACAAGTTTCTCACCTTCCCTAAATGATATAAACCGAGATAGGGAGAGTAGGTGATGCACTTGATTAGATTGTCCTTCATGGTAGCCCTTTTTGTGTTTTCCTGTTCTATTGTGCTTCTCCCATAATGTGTTTACTAAATGTTTGTTAGATTCTTTTATACGACCCTTGTTACTTTGTTGATGCAAGGTGATAAAGGAATCAAGCCTATTGTACAATTCCTCTATATGTATCTTTACTCTTCTATATGTTTTTTTCATGTTATGTTGTACTTTTGCTATTGTTCATAAATGTTTTCCTTGTGTAGTTCACTTGGATCTGTGATATGGTAGTACTGATTCTTTTTGGTCTGAAAAGACTCTTCTTCATAACTCTTCAGTTTTCTTTCCCCCATTGTAATTGTAGTTCTACTTTTACTAGGGAATGATGTCAATTCATTTGCAATAATATCATATCTATATATACATATTATCTTATGATCATACTAACCCCACAATAGGTAGATCCCTTCTGTGTTCTTTGTATGTTTATGTGGTATTTCCCTTGATTTGTCTTCATTTGGGGGCATCTCGTAGTGGAAACATAATTAGTATAGTTGTTTATGTTTATGTTAAAGCCATTGATCCTATTAAAGTGTTAGCAATGACTTTAATGTGGGGGCATACTCTCTACTCACTTTTTATACACACGCACTTTCAAAATATTTTCAAACTAGAAACTTTTTCCCTTTATGGATTAAAGACTAATCCTTAAAGAATGTATTTTTACCTTATAGGATCTCTTGATCCCTCCAATTTAAATTTATACGGATCTCTCGATCCCTCCAGTTTCAATTTTCAATGTATTGATCCCTTAAGATTAGAAGGTGTCCTTAAGACCGGATCTCCCTGATGGGTTGACTAGTGAGTAGCCACATTCACTAGGCGGTTCAACTCCATCTTTCCAGTTGCACTATTACCTTGTGTGGTTCACAATGGGAAATAAGTTCTAATTGGGTGAGGTAACCACACCCTCTCTCTTTTTCTCTTTAATTGGTGATATATCTCTTATCATGATCTTAGGGAACTGATAAAGACTTAATTCCCTGGGGGCTTGAGGATTCCTTTGTTCCTTTTGATTTCAATAAGATTATCTTTTCTTCATGATCTCCTTTACCAATAGTTTGCATCGAGTCCATACTCTTGCTAAAGTGGGGGCTAAATGTATAGTCATAAAATGGAAGCACTTTCATTGTATATTGGTTTATCCTTTTGAGTAAGTGGTTGGGGGTCATGTCAAGTGCCTTGAATGGGTCTCTGTCTTGGCTATGTCTTTCCCCTTGTTCTGCCACATTTCCCACTTTTCTCTGGCATGTTTCTGGCATACTAAATTGCAAACTTGAGACTTTTGACCTCAGGGTAAAAATTGACCTTTCTAGGTCAAGGTCGACCTTGACGCTGACCTAGGTCAGAATCAACCACAATTCTGACCTAGGGTCTAGATTTCATGTTTCTAGAGTTTTTGGATGTCGAGCTTTGGAAAGGTTTAATTCCCACTTCTGATTCGGCTATTTCGGTCTTCGGAGCAATGAATCTTTAAATTATATTTAATATAGGTCCACTTCTAGGGATATAGGTCTAATTGGAATTTAATCCTCCTTTGTAGGCCTCTCCAGAATATTGTGCCCTAGATTCATATATAAGGAAGCCTTCTCCTCTCATTTTCTCTAAGACACAAGAAGCAATTCCATCCATCCAAACTCTATGCATGATCTATTGAAGCAAGCATCTACTATAAAGCATTCAAGAACTCAAAGAAATTCAAGAATTCAATTCATCAAGGAGATCCATTGGTAGCCATTGAAGGATTCAAGCTCTATGGAGCCCTCTTGTTGATGATTTCTCCATCCACATTCCTCCAAGCCTCTTCCTATTCCAAGATCCATTCAAGATTGGTGTTGAAGATCTACAAGCAATTGATTTGAGACATCCTACATCTAAAATTCTACATTCTACATCCATTTGGTGCATACATACTTGTGGATCCATGGATTCGAATCCACCACTAGGGTTTCTATACAAGAAAGATGAATTTATTCATTTACTTTTTTTTACTTATGTAATATCAATTATACTTTGAGGTTAATTCCAAAACCGGGGTTTGACCTAGGTAAACTCCTCTCCCCCCCAAAAAAAACCATTTTTCTTGCAGGCACATGTTCAAAACATTGAATTGGAGTGCAGATTCAGATACCCTTTTCAACAAACTATTCAAGATCTAGAAATAGATTTTCTGTCAGAGATTTTGGGTTAGAATCAACATTCTATTCTAGGTCATAATCGGAAATTGTGGGTCAAAGGTTACATTCATTTCTAGGTCATAATAAACATTTTGTTCTGGGTCAGAATAAAAAATTTTGGGTCAAAGGTGACATTCATTTTTGGGTCAAAATTGGAACTGAGCCAGATCAGAAAAAGATTTTTGGGTGTTCTTTATCTCTACGTTTTTGTTTCAGATCCAGTTACAGATTTTCCAGAAACTCAATGTAGACACCCAAAAACAACATTCTTCAGATATGTAGCATTTTGAGGTTAGTACTTGTCTTCAATCCATTTCAATTAAATTTTTTAATCTTCCTAAATATATCACACACTCTCTTCTATAAAATGGAAGTTAGGGTTTTTCTCTTTATCCCTATCCTTAATAGGTTGATTCACTTAGGCATTGATCCTTTGTTTAGGGTTAATCAATTTGGATCTTCCCTTTATGAAATTTGGGATTAAGAGGACAATCTTACCTTCTTCAGTATTCCTACAACACACATTAAATTTATAATCATCCATTCGCACATAACATATTCCATCAACCCATTTTCTTATATTACATTTTCTTTTATACAGGGTCAAAGGCAGATATAGCACTACCCATTTTTAAGTAATCTTTAACCACATGTGATAGGATGATTAAATAGGTTGAACATAGGGGAGAAAGAAAAAGTATTATGTCTTATTTACTACTTTTTAGCAATATTTTGTGAAATAGTTGACCACAAATAGAAATGTATGATAGTATGCAACCTTGTTCATGTCAGCACAGTCATATTCAATCTAGTGTGTAGAAGTTTTTATCATTTTTACTTGCTTCTTATAATATATCTAATTATATTGATCCATGTGCTTAGACTGTGTACAATGGCATAAGATGCTTGAATAATGCTTGGTCGATATGGGTCATCTCTATCCAAAATGAAACTAAAAATATTTTTTTAAAAAAATTCAAATTTGGAAAAGACAATTTTCCCCACCCCATTCATTGTGGTTGAACAACAATGAAGAGAAAGGTCACCAAGATGAAATTTTCAAAATATAGTTAAAATTATATGTCTTTTGTCAAATATAAAAAATGGTACAACATGCTATTTACATCCGGTTTAGCTATGTGCCAAACATGGTTGGGCCAACCCAATGGTTTTGTTATTTTTAAAATGTACTCTATTTTTTTTGCATTGGTACTCTGCAATATTATTCATCATGTAGAGCACATATAGGTGGTTGGTAGCAAGTGAGCCCATAACGTGGTCTTGTTATTTGGGTCAAATGTTGTCTAAAAGTGTTTTCTACACATGAAGAACCCTATTCATATATGAGTATGGTTGTAGCCATTGAATCTAGTACTTTATTAATGATGTTTGTACTTTAGATTGTTTTTGAGTTCCCAACCATGTAGTACACCTAAATTGTGTGATTGTGCATGTAAATTTTAGTGTATTCTTGATTATGTTTATCATAAAATCTTAACAATATTGCCTAACCAAAATATGTTTTCTTTATCTATCACCTTCCCATGTGTAGCTCGCAAAGATGGGGAAAAAATTCAAGTGGCACCTGCTCATCTAAATTGAAGTGCACGAGAGAAGTGACAAAGTACAACCTTTCACATCTAAGAAAAGAGAGTGTACTCTAATTGGTGTGTAAGATGAGGAGCTCATGGATTTGTGCACAAAAATTCCACTTCACATTATTGAGACTTTTGTCTAAGGAGAGGCAATGAGTGATAGTGTCAAAGTTTCATTCATTCACTTGGCCCATAGAGAATACCTCCCTACGATTTACAAGGAACAAAAAACAAAAATGTATTAAAGGTGAGTAAAAATAATCAACATTATATCTTTCATAAGAGATTTTTACAATACATTTATAGTTAACATAATGATTTTTTGATTGTGTATTTATTGGTATTCATTTAGTCCATGGGATAATAAAGGTTGCATTTTAGCAAATCAAGTGGAAGATGATGAGGTCACAATCTTGTGCGTAGTAATTCCACTCCACATATTTGAGGATTTTGTCTGAGGAGAGGAAATGAGTGATAGTGTCAAAGTTTCATTCATTCACTTGGCCCATAGAGAATACCTCCCTACAGATTACAAGGAACACACAATGCAAATGTATTCAAGGTAGGTAAAACTAATCAACATTATAGTTTTCATAAGATATTCTTACAATATATTTATAGTTGACATAATGGGTTTTTGGTTGTGTATTGATTGATGTTTATTCGGTACACAGGATAATAGGAAAAAATCACTGGCAAGAAACATGTCTGACAATTTTTAAAAAAGGGGTTGTTAGTGCCACTTCAATGTTATGGTTATGTTCAATAAAGTGGATGTGGCTATTTTGAGTTTCATTTAAGCGTCCATTTAGATGCAGGGGTGAATTTTTTAATGATGTGAATGATGCAAGAAAGGAGATACAAACTCAGTTTTCCCCTAGCATTTATGTGGAATGTAAGACTTATATAAAGGACCTATTGGCAATGTGTGTTAATGTCAATGTTGTCATGGACAAACATCTGACCGATCCATATTTTTTTGACTATGTTGAAAAATAGAGATGCTCCCCTAACTTGAAAATATGTCATGAGTGCATGGAGAAGAGTGAAGTCCACTCAAGCCAAAAAACATGTTTATGATCCCACTAGTATCCTCTATTGGAAAGAAGTGGATGCAAATAATTTCTTTTATTGGCCACAACCACAAGAAGATGGGACACCGTTCATTATGGGCATCCAAACCCCATGAATGCTTAGTACTAGTTCAACACTCACATGATTTCATAATCTCCATGGATTCCGCATTCATGACCAACAAATATGGGGTGAAACATATACAATTATCCTTGCAGCGAGTACTAATTACTTGTTCTACTTGTTATATGTTTCTAACATATTGCAATCATTTTGGATGCATTCATTTTGTGCACTATCAGTTGTATTCACTGCTCATGTTCGACAAAAAGTAATGAAGGGTGCCTATTCCATGGGTTGTATCCTCCCACAACAAGATCAATGGTATTTGAGGGTGGTTAGCCATTGTATATAGATAAGGAAAGTTGGCTAGAAATGATTAGATAGTAAACACCTTCTTGACTGAAGATGCTAGCATAGAGAAATAAGCCATACAATAAGTGAATCTATCTTTTTCTTTGATTTCCCTTTTCAACTTCCTCTATATGTTTCTTTTTACTATTTCCCATGAGTCGATCCACTTATGTTTCATCAATACATGTGTACCAAGGCAAATTTTCAGTGTTGTGTCATTCTATGCAATTGCCACGTGTGTTAGGCATGACTAAAGAATGTTCACAAGTACACATTGAAGGATAGAGGAATAGCCATATTTCATCACCTCAAGATGATAATGATGGAAATTAATGAGATTAAGTAAAACACTATTTGGCTATTGCATAATTTTTTTGAGGATTTGGATGGGGATCCTCGATTTCTAGAGTATTTTAGGAGGACATAGTTTGAAGGGGATGACCATATTGGTAAGAGATCCCCATCACATTGTATAACCATTTTTTAAAATTTTGTAATCATTCTTGTGTTAATTATAGTTTATTCCCTTTATAGCTAACCTTGTGTTCTACATGTAAAAATGTGGGCAAAAATACCCGACACTTCCTACATGGAATCACGACAAAAATGTTGTTATGGAATCATACCACTGCACATTGAAGATGTGGAACCTTTGCGACTATAAAAAGAAAAGCACATGTTGCAAGGAACATCTATATTATATCCTTATCTAAAGGATGGAGCCATTTTACAGGAAAAAGGAGAAGTCATAGGACTTTGGTTTCCTCACAAACTATAGGGTGTGAAGTTTGCATAATAGTATTGAGAGGGCAAAGTCAATTCTTGATGATGATTATGTTCTTGATGAAACTAATAAGGATAGTATTGAGTCAAAAGATAGACAATGTACAATTGGTATGTGTTTAGACCATGCGGTATTCACTTGTATGTCTGCGATTTTCCATGGAGTCTGTAGGGAAACACATGTAAGCATGCATTGAATATATTAGCTATGATTTTTGACATCTCAAATGCAGCAGAAGTTATCAGTGACAAGTCATTACTTTGTGCTTATCTACTATTTTTTGCATTATGTAATTGTTCTATCCTTATACGCAATGTTTGCTCTCATGATCTAACATGATAATTGTAACGTAGGTGATTTATGCACGTAGACTAAAAAATTTATAATAGAGACATACACTACACCATCTATATTGCATGATGATAACACATCTAGTGGTGCAGCTATGTCACAATGTCCTAAAAATATCATCAATGTTGATTCACCTCTGTAGATAATGGCATTATGGAATGAATTGATTGGGTTGTTGAAGAAGGCGATCCAGATGAAACACGCATTATTCAGATGCGAACATGGTTTAACTATGATACTAGGGTTCCTATCTATGGGTAGAAATAATACATGTTTAGTTCTACCCGTGATACATCGATAAAAATTTCTCCTTCATAATTATTTGTGTTTCCCAATGATAGCTATAGAAGGAGGAAGACCAAGAAGCACTCCTAGAATTGTGCACAACATGGTGGCCACATAGATTCTATTCCACCAATTGTCTGTGAGCACTTAAATTCCCCAAAATCATATTCCTTCTGAATGATTAAGTGTATGTCTTCTATATTTTGTTTCCGTTTTATTCACTAATTCTATATTTAATTACCAACTATTATTGTTATTTTCTAGCCAGCACTGCCATCCACCCAAAGAATTCCCTGGTGATAATTGTCTTATGATGGTGCTAGGTGTGGAGCAATTGTTGATGGTGGTGATAATTAGTTAGAATGCACAAGTTCCCATTCAATTTTTTGTTCTTTCCACCCATGATGTCCAATTTTTTGTTGTTTGGCATCGTCGACCACATCCTCTCTACTATACGAAATATTTGTTATGATTTCTTCTAATATTTATTTTGGGTATTTGTATTCATTTTATTGTCCAAAAATTTATGCACAACATGCAATATGTGCCACATAATTTTAATTCTTTGTACAATTATAACATTTGTGAACACATCGTCTTCTCTAGTGTGAAGGATTTTGATAGACTTGACATGCATGTGACACAGTCCTTTCTCTAAATAAAAATAAATAAAATTATTGTTTTTGTAACATTCTATCTTGAACAACCTTAATCTATTCACCTCTTTGATGATGCATTTTTCTATAACTATATGAAATTAATGTGTTTTTGTAACCTTCTTGTTGTATTTTGTTGTCTGTAGGAAGTTTTTCTTTTTTTTTGGACTCATTGTATCCATCTTGCACATATGGAGATGTTCACAACTCAAAAAAGAGGATGTATTCTCTTCTATCTGATATATATTTTTGTGTCTCTATATACATAGACATGCTTCGAGACTTTATTTTAGTTATTTTTTTTTGCTATGCCTGTCTTTATATCTTGTTGACTCTCACCTTCACTATGTATGTAGGCTACATGAGCAAGGTGTTTTTGGGTCTTCTATTGTTTTGAGATTCCTAGAACTCCCAAATGATGAACGGGAGCTTTTTGTACCACTTATTTATGATGGCAATTGTATCTAACATGGGTGGGAGTTTGACATTCATGATGATAGTGTGGGCCACTAGGCACTCACCATTCAAATTAATGCATGGAGATGGCACCTTTCTTACATAGCCAATAGAGACAAGATGCAAGGCTAGATTTGAATAATTTTCTGAATTATTGTTTATTGGCTTGTATGTATCCCCAGGATACTAAGGAAATGCATGATGTTAGAGACTAGCACAAGGAAATTTTATTCAAACCTATTACCCATTGACTTTATTATCGATGTATGTGGTCATTTTCCAGTCAATCTCATTGTGATGGATTATACAAACCTAATTAGGAGACGTTGCAACTGCCATGCATAGATCAAATTTTACACAATTACGTCCTTACACCCATCACACAAATGATCTTTATGCCATATTGTATCTAGTCTTTTTATGAACTTTACAACTCTGCTGCTACACGGTTGTAGTTTTTGGATCTACATATTAAAATGATTTCTATGTTCTGAAACCATCTATTCACAGTGCATAGGTATATGAATTGTTTCTATCTCATCTAACATGTTTATGATCAGTTTCTTAGCACATGTAGTATGAAGATGTTATAATCGTGTCTAAAAAACCAACATATTTTTTGAATCTAATTTTGTGTCTGTGTTGTGGACATACATTTTTTTCATCTATGTGTGGATGAACAAATGTATACCCTTCGACTCCTCCCCCATTCTCTCACCATTTTCTATCATTATTGTTATAAATACACAAAATATTTTCTATTGTCAATTGAATATGTAAGGTGTTATCATGAAGTTATCAGATCAACCTATATTTACTTCAACCTAGGTTTATTTTCATATCATATAGTATAATTTTTTTTTCTACAATGAATAGTGAAAATAGCATAAGAACAAGTTGCATTTACATATCATATATCATAGCATGTTCTACAAAACTCGTAGATAAAATTGCATTTTCTGCGTTATTCAGCTTGTTGTACATAATAAATGTACTATGTAAGAGATTGTGGAAGAAGAATAGAGACAAATATAAATCATTTCCAAAAATCATGTCTTATTTATGTTTGGGGAAGTTTAAAGACCGTGTTACAAAGATCCCTTTGAAATATCTACTCAACAAATTGTTTCTCATGAATCATTTCCTTAACTATTGTACAACTATTCTTATCTCAATTTCAAATCAATCTATTATGATTGGTTTGCATTCTTTACCTTTGTTCATTTCATAAATTCCTCAATTGGATCTCATTTATCACTTCCATTATGGTTGATTGATATTAATGTACATGGTTGGAGCATGAAAATATTTCATCTTCTGCATTTGCGAGAGCCTAACATCCCATTTTCTTTCCAAATGGTTTTCTTCTATTTACATTTAAAATTTAAGACTTATATGCAGAATTCATTTTGTCCTTGTATAGTCCTAAAAAGTAATCACCCTTAATTAGGTGCTAATTTTAGCTCCATTTTAGTATGTGTGGGTTCCCACATTGATTTCACGCTCTCCTAATACTTATTGGACCTTTAAATTAACATTATAAGTCATATTTTGATTCAATTTATTTAAAAATCATGGTTGGCCATTATTTCTCAGTGTGGTCATCTATTTTTTCCTACAATCAAACAATTCATTTCATCTCCTAAGACCTATCTTTCCATTCATGGCCTTTACATTCTCTCCCCATCTTAGAATGAGTTATACTTGGGAATTCCACATCTACCCTATATCCAAGCACCTAGACTAAATTGTGGCCCATTCTTCATGGGACATGTCACCAATGGAAACCTATCCTTGGGTTTTTTGGCCCAGATTTGGCTTGGATCCCAATGTCAGGGGTTTTATTGTGAGATTTACTTTTGTGGTCATCCTGGATCAATTTTAAACCTATAAAATTATGTGAGATGTATATAACCCCCTATCTTTCCATTTATGGCCTTTACATCCTCTCCCCACCTCAGAATGATTTGTACTTGGGAATCCCATGTCTACCCTATATCCCAAGAACCTAGACTAAATTTTGGCCCATTCTTCATGGGACATGTCGCCAACAACAACCTATCCTTGGGGTTTTTGTTCTAGATTTGGCTCAAAGCCCAATGTTAAGGTTTTATTGTGAGATTTAAGGATCAATTTTGAATCCAATGATGTGAGATGTATTAACCCCCTATCTCTCCTCATTTTGATAACCAGGAGATCCATTATCAATTGCGAGTATTCTTGATCAAGAATCAATCAAGCAAACAAATTTCAAGAGCATTCTCAAGGTCTTCAAGAAGCCAAGTCTTCAATCCTCCAAAGAATTCTTCTTCTTCATCAGGCATTGTTGGCAAACTACAACATCCATCATCCATGACTTATATTTCATGATTTCGTATTGGGTTTTTGTGGAAATCAAGCTATTGCATTAATATTTATGGTCACATCCAAAAAATTACTACATCATCAAGGCATGAGGTAATTCAAATCTAGCTTCTATTTCATCTTTCCTTATGAAATTGAATTTCATTTTAAAGTTTGATTCCTAAATAAGGGCTTTACTAAGGAAAATACCATTATCCAACCTTTTTATTCCCATTTTTCTATCTGGAGGAACATGATATAGAGCTGTCAGATCAGATCTGGGTAGAATAGGTATAGTCATGGGATCTATGAAAGTTTCAACCAAAAACACTAGGGGCGTGTTTCTATTCCCAACATGTACCATGGACACATCACCATTGCCACTAGGTCCCTGCTATTTTGAGATTAAATTTGGCAAGAAGCTAGGTCACAACCCCTAGGTTGTAGATCTGTAGCTACAGGTCATTCTGGGATTCCAACAATCAGTAATTTTGGTCTGAAAACTCCCTTCTCCTATTTCATTTCTAGCTGCATTCATAATATATTCTCCATTATCTTTTACATCAATTTTATTAGTTATATTAGATCGGGTCTATTCTTATTTAGTCTCTTTCATATCAATATCATCCCTCTCCTAATTCTAAGCAACAAAGGAATTAAAAAACTTCAAGGAATTAATATTGCATTGGCATATTTCTCACCAAGTGGGTATCAATCATATTTGTCTTGAGGTGGTTTTGTATTCCAATGTGTCATATGAATTGGGAAAAACAACCATTTTATATGATCTTCTTTCCATATTATACATTTTGGTGAGTCTAAATCACAACACTTCCATTCTGATTTTGGTGTTAAATCTCCTTTATGTTCATGTAGGTAAACCTTGTACATTTTGGTAAACCTAAAACTTTCATGCATTATACCTTTTATTTTGGTTAGTTAGATCTTGCATATGTATGTTTTTCAATTCTAAAAAGAAAAAAAACTTTATGATTTGTGTTGGTAAACAGATTGTTTTTTTTTTTACTTTAACTCTTAAATGCCAAAATATTAAAGAAATAATCGAATACAACAGTTGGGAACGTAACTGAATAACTGATTTCCCTATGAATTTGCAGGTACAGCTCCCTTAAGTGATTAATATTCAATGAATTTTTTTCTTTCCTAATCTAAAAGGGTGTGTTCTTGACCCGAGAATAGAAGAGGTAATCCAAGCTAGGCCTAGACAATAACTAGCTCAGGCGAATAGATTCAACTCTAAATCTAGCCAATCTCAAGACCTTATCGATCATATAAGTTCCTAAAACTAGTAATGCAATGGTAGATAATGATGATACAAATACAAAAATGAAAGATCAATGATAATGCAATAATGATAAATCAATCTAATTCACAAGAACTTCTCTCATGATTTGAATAACATTCTAATTTTCCCTCGATTAATTGCATTAAATCTTAATACAATACTCTAGTTTGATCATGAGCTAAAAATCCAATATAAAGAAAAATTCAAATTAATCAGAAAGATAATTGCAATGGAATAGTTAAAACATTAACATTCAAACATAAAAATTTTTGACTTTGTAAAACAAAGTCGTTACGCCAAAATTTAGCCGACCTTTTTATTGATTTTCCATAGAATACATATAGATTTTAGAGCTTTGACCATTACAAAATATGTAACTGAAATGGTTCAACCTCTCTAGCCAAAAATGATAATTGATAAGTGAACATTTATCGACTACAAAATCTATCAAAAATTAGTACAGAGGGGAATATATTTATTTCTTTGTTTCCTTCCCCTTATCTAATTTCACCTTATAGGAAGTAACAACTATAATGATTGGAACAAGCTCCTCATGTTTATTAATATGGACATTAGTATATCAGATGAGCCATCGGGAATGATCTTTGGCCAAGTTCTTAACTGCATCTTCTGATCTTTCAATTCCTCCATAGCTTTATATATGCACCCGCTCAACTGTTGGAGCTTTGGTACTTTATCTAGGTGACTAGAAGATTGCTCTACCAGCTTATCTACATAATCAAAGAAAGATTTTTGCATATTAACCACTCTGATTAGTTCTTTTCCTTGACCACTTGTCTGTGACTCTGTGTAAAAACCTTTGAGAAGTCCAAATTCTTTGTTCTATTCTTCTTTGATTTTGGCTTCTATATGTTGTAACCCTCCTTCAGCTTGGATGATCATCTCGACTTTAAATTGTAGGCTTTGAAGCCATTTGATAAAGGGTTCATCTCCCTTCTGCAAGATTTTGGCCTTTATTTCCTCTTTAGATTTCATTTTAACTACCATGTGCAGAATCACTATGTAGTCTTCACACTTTTCTCTTTCTGATGTGAGAGTCTATAAGTTCTTGAACGAACACTATTTTTCTCCTTTTCCAGCTCTAGGATAACATTACCTAGTTGTTCAACATCTATGAGCCCTTCAGATTTGAGTCTCTCGATCCACCTTTTGCCAATTTTCCCAAAGTGTCTGTCTTCTTGCAAATTGGCAATGTTGGCTTGATTCTCTACAATATTGGGGTCAAAAGTGGTTTGAGGGCTAGGAATGGTTTCAATTGGAGTAACCAACTACCTGATGAAATTAGTCAATTCATTGACTTCTTCTTTGAGTCACACCTTAGCAGCCTTAAGCTCCTCAAGCTCCTCTTCAATTAATACTTTAGTTGATTTCCACCAATCTATCTTGGTATCATGATGAGCTAACCCCATATCAAATGATTGTAGCTCAAAATCAGAAGCAGTCAAATCTTCCAACTTGCCTTCCTTTGTAGGATTTTCTACCTCCATGGTGAAGTGCTTGGTTTCTGGATCTTGGCCTAAGGTAGACAACATCTTTTCTTTCTTCACCTTGCATGCAATGGAACTAGATTGTAATGCCTACAAAAGAGTATCCTTGCTGGGAGATCCTTCTTCAATCCTCTTTCTTTTGCGCTCTAGAGTGTTCTCAATCCAAGACTTGACACTGGTAACTTTGGTCGCAGAGACCAATTCATCTATAAAAAACTTCCTAATGATTGGGGGAGTAGCCTTAGGTCTGGAGGTGAATGGATTTACTACTTTTGAAGAAGAGGAGACTACCTTAGTGGCCTGAGTAACCTTCAATTGCTTCTTAGCCTCTTCATTTGATTCAGTAGCCAAAGTGCTGGAACTATCTTCACCCACCTCCACTATGTTTAGGGAGTCTTTCCTTGGGGTGTCACTCTACACATCGAAAGTGCTATCTTTCACTGGTTGCTCTATTTCCACAAGTATTAATGGGCTCAACTGTAGGATTGACCAGATCTTTGGAAACTGCTCGTTCTGTCAAACCAATGTTAGAAAATGGGCCATCACCACATGTCTTTTCTAGTGGGATTTCCTTCTTAGGAGGTTCATCGCCTTCGCCCGCTGATTGAGCTGGTTTCTTAGCCATGGTTGGGATAGTCACTAAAGCTGCTACAAGAGTTTTCACTATCACTTTTGTGGTATTTTGTTGAGGCTTCCTTCTTCCCAGCATCCATTGGGCTTATTGCTATATTATTTTGTAGATTCCATCTATTAAGGTCTACAAACCATCAATGGCTTGACCTAGAATGGGCTCAGAGCTTATAGGGAGGGGTTTAATCTTCTCTATGTACATATCATCATACATATACCCCCCATCATCTTCGATGCCTTCAACTCTAATGTTAACTTTGAACTTTTTTATTTGTTCAATAGTTAACCTCGCATAAAATCTTTCTTTTCTCTCTAGATCATCCTTGCAGTTGGTCCAATAGTCTTCTATGTCATCTGTGCGAAGAATTGTGCAACCTATTTGCAATTAATCTCTGGCATAATTTACAGGGTCATACTGAGGTCTCAAGACATCATATGTTTCCAATTGAAACCTTTTTGAGAATGCAATCAAAACATTCTTTGCATCAGACTGGGATTCATAGTTGTAGGATCCAATGGTCATGGGGAAATTGTAGCCTTTCTTTCTGGCACCTGCATAGATCAGGTTCACTTGGGGTTTTTTCCTCATTAGTTCAACCAAAATGATCATGTCATCAGGATACCTGGGTAGCTTCAAAGGGAATTCATCAAATCTTGCAAGATGAATATAAGAGAAATTTTCAAAATGGATAAAATAACATCCATATTGGCTGATGAATGCCATAACTCCTCAAGAAAATATCCTTTATGGGAAACCTTGCAACTCCCTACATAATATCATTGTAAATGCATCATTGACCTTGATATACTTAGCATAACTATTATGCAATTGTAAACAGGGAAATAATTCATAACTTTTTACATCATCTGGGAATTCTTCTAGCCTAGGAAGCCTTGGCCAAATTTGAATTGTAGCTAGGATATACAATAAAACTAAAGACATATAAAACTCATTCTGGTATTTATCTCTATTGAGGGCATATGAATGATTTTTGATTACAATGTGAGCCCAATCAATAAAAATATGTTGGGAGAAAATCACATGGACTAAAAATAAATGATGCTAAACAAAGTTGAATGCATCGCTCTCACCTTTGATCATGTGGAGTAATACAAGGATGTCTATAATTCTGGCTTCAGGTCCATGCCATAAAGTGTCTTAGGAAATTTTCCCTTGGTGCTCCTGGGCTGCTAGAACTAGGTTTTCATGATCTCTTTCCTCCATGGCATCTTTTTTTCTCAATACTCAATGACCGCTCAACTGTAGGTCATCTCTGAGTATTCAGCCTTCTCTGGAATATGAAGGTAGTTCTGGATAGAGTCTTGGTCGATAGAGACCAGCACTGTGTCATTGAGTAAATAGATTTTCTTGGTATCCAGATTGTAATGGGCTATGCATTCACGGATGAGCTCTTGGGCTTGAACTGCAATAGGAAAGCCGTAGGCTTCAACTAACCTTCTCTCCTTCAACTTCTTCGTAATGGGGTGCATCCTTTCTGCATTCAATCTGTCCTCGAAGCTTTGCATGTTGAAAAACATTAGAGAAGTGTCTATAATTTTGTGCCACTTAGATGTAATACCGTTCAACCTGTCAAATCCCATGAATCTGGTGGCCATGCTCAGATCAATTTGAATTGAGAACCAAAAGCTTATCTTTACAACACTTCTTTGATTTTTATAAAATTTTGAATTTTTATCGTTAATTTCCTACTTCCCATGCCACATGAGTAAAAAAAATAGTCAATATTAAAATGTCTATTATGAAGCAAATGACTTTATTTTAATTTATTATCTCACCTCTACGGGCCGTTAGAAAGTATCTTTTCACTTTGGGTAAGTGTAACGGTAACTTTCTGGGATTAGAAAAAAATTACTTTTCCGCTTCTCCTTTGGTGGAGAAATTCTTTCAGAGTACTCCTTACTCAGAAATCCACCCTGGATATTTTTAGCCTTTTTACAATGCTTCAATGACATATGACAGCTTTGTCATCTTTCTTTTATGCTTTAAGTTACATGTGAGATTGAATTTTCCTTAAAGACTTTGTGTGTAATGATCTGGAAGAAAATGCACCCCGCGAGTCAAAACCTACCTGTTGGAGCAATGGAGAAGCTATTTTTCACTTTTCTGCCAATAAGCCTTCATGGGTCAAAGCCTGCCGAGGAGAAGCTAAATTCTTATTTTCCACCAGGAAGACTTCTTACTTTAAATATTTCATCATTTGATCATCTCTTTTATCTGTAGAGATTCCTCTTGAGCGCAATAGTCATTTTAACTTCAAATCATCTATTTCTAACTTCCACCAACCACTGATATTCTTCAACTTGTTATCTGCGAAAAACACACTCTGGAGGTGAAAATCCACCAAGGAGAAGGTCAAAAATCAATTTTTCTGCCAAGGACCATAGATTCACATTTTACTGACCCAACTAAAACTGATAACCCCATTATATCCTTAGGCCTTACCAATGTTCCTCAAGGTTACCATTTTCTAGTTTTTGTCACTTAAAACATTTTGGTGGAAAATTCCCTCAAGAGTCAATTTTCTGCCAAGGAGAAGCTTAGAACTGATTTTCTTCCAATATAGAAAAATGAAGTATTAAGGCCAGACATTTCAAATTCACATAAAGTCAATGTTAGAGATATTTGAACCGTGACCTTTATCAGATTTGGGAGTCTAACCTACCCAGTATATAACATGAAATTGAAAAAAATCCCCTCGGTTATAAAAGGAGAAGTTAATTTGGGAAAAACCTAATAAAGGCCTTCTAGCCTAAGGGGAAATCTAGACTGAGACTCAAGATTTACACAATGATTTTAAGACCATTACTAACACACAATACATCCATTTTTGTCTAAAAATATGAAGAACAAAAATGGGGAAATAGTTGGCTTGGTCTGGGGACTTGGACATTCACATGTCCAAGCAAGGAACTCAAGTCTCTGGTTTTGCAAAGCTCATAAAAATGTGGCTACACAAAAAAACTAAGGCAAAACATGGAAAGGAAAACAAAGGAAAGAAACCTATCTAAGGAAAAAAAAAAAGCAGGAACTAAACGTAACTATATAAAATATAGGGGTTACCTATTTTTTATTCAGATCTAGTACAACTTTAAGCCCTAACCATTGTATGTAAGGGGTAATGCCTCACCATCTAGATAAGTCATATTGAAAGAATTATTCTCGAATACCAGATGAATCTTGAAGGACCCTTTTCACAATGTCTCAAATTTTCTATGCATGCCCTTAGGCACCCTGCATTTGTCCCATAGTAGCACCATATCTCCCTCCATAAATTTACAGGGTCTTCTTTATTATCAAATAAACTCTTCACACACATTTGATGATCTGTAATGTGATCTACCATTTTATCCCTTTCTTCTTCAAGCTTGTTTAAGTACAGGATTCTCTTTTCTAAACCATCTTTATATATACCATCTTCTACTATTGTTCTCAAGTTGTAAGTAGCCAGCTCCAATGGCAGTGGGAGACTGGCTTCAACTCCATCGACAAGTTTAAAGGGGGAAATGACAATGGCTCTTTTGGGAGTCTCCCTATCAACCCAGAGTGCCTCAAGGATTTTCTTGTGCCAGGTTATTTAGTTATCTGTTATGAGTTTCTTCACAATATTTACTAAGTTCTTATTACTGGACTCAGCTTGACCATTTCCTTGTTGGAAATAGTCAGACGAGTGGCTGATTAAAATTCCATACTCAAAACAAAAACCATTAATGTCGAAAGAAGAAAAATATGTGGCATTATCCATTACTAACTTGATAGGTATGCCAAACCTTACCAGGATGTTTTCCTTAATAAACTAACATACCACTTGGCAAGTAGTTTTCTTAGTTGCTTTTGCCTCCACCCACTTTGTGAAGTAGTTTATCATAGTGATTATATAAGTATTGCTTGCACTGGATGTAGGTTTTATAGAGCCAATAAAGTTAAGACCCCACTGCTGGAAGAGATTTTCAATTATCACCAGTCTAAGGGGAAGTACTGCTAATTGTGGCTTTCTAGTAAATATTTTGCACTTCTCACATTTTTCCACCCAATGATAGGCATCCGTAAACATTCCCATCCAATAATAGCACTATCTTAATATCTTGAATGTAGTAACCGATGAAGAAAAATATCCCCCGCAAGATTCATCATTAAATACCTACAACAGTTTCTCCTATTGTTGTTTGTCAACACACCTGAGGAAAGTCCCATCTATCGATCTCTTATAGAACCTGTCTTCCCAGATAACATATTTGGAAGCTTTCAACTTCAGATCTCTTCTTTGTTTCATATTCAATCCTTCAGGGCACTCACCATACATCAGAAAATAAACAATATTTTCAAACCAAGGGTCTTTCATACTTACCGCTAAGACCAATTGTTTTGCTTTGGGAGCTTCATCCACCTGGTTTTCCGCCATTGCTTTGTACAGTACATTTCCCCTTACCAGTTTGGTGGGTTTAATCTCTATGTCATATTTTTGTGTCTTAGCCACCCACGCTCCTCTATTATTACATCCCACATCTGATTGAGTCAATACACTTTTTACTGCAATTTCAGGCACATATACAAAGGAATGAGAATGCAAAATATAGAATCTGATTTTTTTTAAATCTTTTACCACAATGAAAGCATGTTTCTCAGTCTAAGAATATTTCAACTCGTGATTTTTTAGTGGCGTGCTCATAAAATCAATAGGATCTTGAACTCCTTCCTTATTTTCTTGCATGAGAATAGCTGACAAGGTATGTTCAGAGGAGTAACAATAAATTATGAAATCCTTCATGTAATCCAGATGGCATAAAATTGGGGCGTTGGCTATGGCATTCTTAATATTCTTAAAAGATTGTTTTCAAAGGTCATTCCACTTAAAGTTCAAATTCCCTTTCATCATATCTACTATACATTTAGTAATTTCTGAAAAATCTGGGACAAACTTCCTGAAAAAATTTACCCGACTGAAAAATGATTTTAGTCCAGTCTTATTTACAGGTAAGCTTAGTTGTTGGATTTCTATAACCCATTATGGGTCAATTCTTATACCTTCTTGGGAAATAATGTGACCTAGTAATTTCCCTTCAGTCACATAGAAAACTTCCTTCTTGGGATTCAAAGAGATCCTGTCCTCTCTCCATCTTTGCAATACTCTCCTCAAATCCTTCATGTGATCTACCCTTCTTCTAGAAAGCATTGTAAGATCATCCAGATAAATACCAATTATTTTATCTTTCATATCGCTAAAGGAAATATCCATGCCTCTCTGAAAGGTATCCCCAACATTGACTAATCCGAATGACATCCTGTGATGAGCGAACGTGCCTCATGGAGTAGTGAAGGTCATTTTGTGTTAGTCTGCTTCCTCCACTTCTATCTGATTGTACCCTAAGAATCCATCCAACATGGACATCATCTGAGCTCTAGCCATGGTCTATGATAGGTGGTCCATGTTGGGAAGAGCATAGTTATCCTTCAAGGAAGACTGGTTAAGGTTTCTAAAGTCAATGTAGATTCTTATTTCCCCATTTTTCTTTCTCACAGGCACTATATTTTCTACCCAAGTGGAATGATGGATAGGGTATATGATCCTAGCCTTAAGAATTTTATCAACTTCCCTGAATATAGAATCAACAACCTTGGGATTGTAATTTATTTTCTTCTCCCTGAATGGAGCAGCACCAGGCTTTAAGGGAATTATATGTTTGAATTTCCCATCCATAAAGCTCTTCAAGTCTTCATAATTCCACATAAGGGCATCTTGGTACTCTAGAAAGAGTTTTCTAGCTTCTTCCCTCTCTTCCTTAGTACAAAATTTCCCAATGTTGATCATCGTAGGGTTTTTCTCACTCCTGATGTTTATTCCCTCATATTCACCAGTAGTAGGACCTCTCTTAGTCCTCCTCTTTTTAACAAAGGTATCATGCCTATTAAAAAAATTTTCAAGTGTGACCAGGTGAGGAGGGATTATATTACCTTGCAACTAGATAATCCCTGACTGATATTTCTTTAATGACTACTAGGAGCATCTTTATGAAAGTCACCACCACTTTCCAAAAAGAGAAGAAGATTCATGTCATCTTCAAACACCTGCCAATCCTCCACATTGTTAGGTACAAACAATATATACACAACCTCTATTTGATACTTCTTATCTTTGAAATTAGGGTGAGGTAGGAGTAATCAGGCTGATACCGCTAAAGATTCTGCCTTAGAATTCAATTCTCTTGGCATGGACTCATTGGAGAAATTGTCTAAGCCTTAAATTTCATCCCATACTCTATTCCTCTAGTTTTTTAATTTATGGTTCTTCACAGAGTATTGATTTTTAACTTGGCGCACAATTAACTCAACATCACCCCGAGCTCTTAAGATTTTCACACCTTTTTCCTTCACAACAATTATTCCTAGTAGTAGGGCCTCATACTCAGCTATGTTATTGGTTTTCCCAAACTCCAATTTGTAAGCCATGGGCTCACATTCCCCATCTGGCGATATTAGAACTACACCTGCACCAAATCCTGACGATGCATAGCTGCCATCAAACTCGAGAGTCCAAATCTTTGGTGCCATTCCTTCAGTGAAGGGTTGATTTTCCTTCTCTCTAGGTTTGAGTTCTTCATCATGATTATCCAAAAACATCATGTAGTTTCCAAATTCTAATTCTTGGTACAGAATTTGGGCTTTAGGGTCATCCGATTGTAGTACTGTGAACTTTGCTTTCTCTTCAGGAACCAACTTTATCTTTTTATTTCCTACTAGGATCAAAGCCTAAGACCAATCCAGCTTTATTTTTCCTCCAAGATCTTTGCAAAATCTCCTGCTTAACAAAAAACCATAACTAGCAGTTATATCAGCAACCAGAATGGTTAATAACATTTTCTTCCCAGGGTGTGCTCCCAAAATCATTTGAGCATCTTTGATTTTCCCAACCCAAGGGACCTCTTAAACATCCATGGAGTAACATCTACCATGGGCTTTAGTGAGGGTGAGACCTAAATCCTTTTCTATATTTGATGGCATCACATTATCTAAGGCAACAGAGTCTATTATATAATTACTTAACTTAAAACCATTAATAAACAATGACACATAGAAGTTAGGATTTTCTCCCAAGAATGTAGCCAAAATAGATGACTCTCCTTGATCAATTGGACCTGTCAATGTAGACATATTTTCTATTGAAGTCATAACATTTTGGTTTAAATTTTGGTTCCCTCCTTTACAATAGTCCACTAACTTTTGCAATTCTACAGGATTAGACTTAAGGTATTCTATAGGGGAAATCTAAATTCTGGAATCTTTACAGAATTGATTAATGCCAAAAGAATTTTGTTCCTTACCCGGTTGCAGAACCTTCACTCGTTGGTTGACGTCTTTAGAGAAAGAAGCAGATGCCTCGTTATTCTTTGGTGGAGATGTGGAAATAGGGACTTTTTATTTCTGACTCCAGGTCAATACTATAAAGAGGTCCCATCTATAGTAGTGTAACATGTCGCATCTTGTTTTGAATCTGATACATAATCAAGAAATAAGTTTTCAGAGTCACCATATGAGTACGAATCCAGTTCAGCTCGAGATACTCCAACATTCCATTCATCCATTCGATGCATCTTCCAAGCATGAGCTAGGTTGGGGAAAATTTATCCATCATGATCTATTGTTAGGTGAAACACACACATGTTTCCCCTTCTGGGAGGAGCTTTTATGACTAGCCTCTGTTGTGGAGTAGGCAACTTTAATGTTTTTCCATCAATATTTCTCACGTCATTATTTCTTCCAGGCTGGTCTTGAAATTTTTTCTGATAAGGATTGTTAAATCTAGGAAGTTGTGTCTTGAAGACAATGAACTCATTGGATAATTTCTAGATCATCTCTTCTGATGATGTGGTATTGCTAGTACTAGCCCTAGTTTGTATTTATCATTTCCACTTCCCTAAAGAGATCATGTGATCTTCTAACTCTACAACAGTTCTCTGTGCAACATCCAAATTGGCTGGGTTTACCCTTCTTAAGTCATAGATGATATTAGGTGGCATAACACTTATGAAAAATGTCTTCAAATTACCTGCAGTGGGTCAGTCAGCTACTAGAATATGGTTAACAAGCTTGTTAAATTTAGCAACAAAATCCATCATGCTTATAGAAGGCTCTTTTTTGATAGAAGTCAACTGTGTCAACAAAGCATGCTCATCCTTGGTAGTTTTAAATCTTCTTTCGAAAGCTACTCTCATAGAAGCCCAATCTATAATAGAAGAATTAGGCAAGTGATGAAACCAATCTGTTGAACCCTCAAAAAAAGTCTCAGCAAATAACTTGACTGCAACATCCTCTTCACGTACTGCTAAGATATTAATGGATGCAAAGAAAGAAGCAATGTCCTCATCTGTAGATACTTTCCCATCTCTGGAGAATTTAGGAAAATTCTTCCTCGATCCTATGGGAAGTGGGTTATATGCTCCTAGGTGCAGCAGACCAACTATGGCGGCCCAAGAAGTTGCCATAACTGACTTTGGTAGATAAGGTGTTACATTTACAATAGGAGGAGCAACCACTCTGTGCAAGGTTAGAACTTGATAGGTAGTAGACAAGGGGGTTGTGTTGGTTGTATTTCCTATTTTGGCAGTTCTCTAGGTTCCTAGTCCTTTTCTCTGTGATCCTGTGGTTTCAAATCAGTTATCTCTTGTTCAAGTTTGGCTTTACTTCTACCATGTTTTCAGGTTTTCAAGCCTAAACCTATCCAAATTTGCAAAACCCTGAAAAGCCTAAGTCTTTCCAAGTGTTAAATGATGAAAATTAAAACCCTAGGTCATGGTATTCTATTTCGAAGTTACTTTTTCCATTCACTTAAAGCATGTGTTTCAATTGAATCGCCTTGTCGCATTACTCCAGTCGAATATTCCAAATGTCCTCCCGACTTCGCATTTTCCTCTTGTCGCGTAGTCTCATTCAGATTCAGCATATTCCTTCAGTGTTACGAGACTCAAGGATTTCTTTATGTTGGGTAGTCAAAGAATAACTATGTCATAATGCTTTATGAAGAAGGGACCCACTACTTAGTCGGGTGATCACAGGAGATTATTAACAGTATTGAAAATGTCTTCAGACTTCGTGATTACCTTATGTCGTGTTATCGCAAAATCAGCCAAAGTTAAAAGTTAAGTCAGGTCTTCAGTCCTATGGTCTTGGAATAGAATAGCGGTTAAGGGATTTTGACTCAGACTTTGCGACTGACCGTCTGTGGTTTGCAGTAATTCTTAGTTGGGTTGTCGCTAGAACAAGATGATGACTCAGTTCTCCAGTATGCAGTAAGTGAACCAATGATCTAGTGACATGTGTCATAAGGCAGGTGGACGCTAAAAGGATTATTGCATTGTCACCAGAAGGAGAAAATGGATTCAACGACTTCAAGACTAAGAAGCTTTCCTTTCAGTCATGGTGTCTAAGAAAGATTTAAGGGTATGCATGCACATCTAGCGATTAAGCGACAGTCATTGGATGAAGAGATCAGAAGATCTAATGGTGGTCGCGAAGTCTAAGAAGAAAAGTGCCCCAAGGGAAAATTCCTCCCGACTAAGCGATTAAGGTATGTCACGCAGTCGTCAGAAGTGAAGAAGGGGTGCTTATAACCTGTTAGGGTGAAATTGAATGCTCAAAGCTTATATCTCCCGACTGGGCAACTAGGCATTGTCACGTAGTCTTGAAACAAAATTTAAACACTCAGCGACAGAGAGATAACTGTAAGAGGTCAAAAGCAACAGTCATTCGCAAAGTCTCAGAAAGAATGGTGAGTTAATGTTAACTGTGCGCGACTATGATCTCAGTTGTGTCACCTGATCGCCAGATCATGACTTGGGTCAGCCAAAGTTAAGAAAGCACATTGTCACCAAGTCTTCAGATGGAACCATGGTTAGTGGCAGAGGCCCATGAAAAAGAGATTTAATGCAGTCGCACAGTCGCCTGATCCCAAGATCTAAAAAATGGCGGTACTTTCTTGATGTGACACTATGAATCGCTCAATAGCCAATCTTAGGAGTGCATTTTGATTACTGTGCAAAAAGAGTAGCTGATATGTAAGATAGATGATGAATTACAATGTGACATGTTAGCCTTTTTTGAATGCAGTTGGATTTCTCCGAGGATTCACTTTCAAAATTTGATTTCTTGTCAAGCTCAGGAACTATGGCTAGGTGTTTACTCAAGTTCACAGCATGTCAAATTTATGACAGAACTGATGTTTCCGAATTATGAGCTGTGTACTCTGAATGATGGCTATAAGGAGTTGATGGTGCATTCATTCTCATTCACCGCGCTTTCAGATTTCAGAGCTCAAGTTGCTAGGTTTTCAGAAAAAGAGAGATATTTTGCTCAGTCTACAGTGTTTCTAGAGTTGATCAGGGAGTTCTAAATTGCAGAAAATTGTGCATAAGACAGTCAGTTGCTCTCTATGATAAATTTGTTTCAATATCGGTAAGGAGAAAGAGATTCAGAATATTACAAATATGAGCGGAGCTATGAGTGTGGCTTCAACAAGTGGAGGGAGTGAAGAGGAGCAGAAAGGGAAAGAAAGTTTCTGTGATGAGTTTCTCCATCTTCTACCAAGTTCAACGCAGAATAAAAAGGCCAATGCTAATGTCCTCCTGGATGAATACAAAGACATCTAAGATGCTGTGACTCTAGGCACAACAGGTTTCTCCCTTTTTACTTACTTCTATAAAAATTCTGATAAGCCCATCCCAGTATCAAACCCTTGGACATGTGGTTTAGCTAGATTGCTTGTTCCTGATGTCTTCCTAGATGTAGACCTATTTTTAGATCTAGCCAATCACTATGATCTCCTAACAAAGACCATCAAAAGGAATGATGGCACTGCCCTTTTAATCTTGAATAGGAACTCATTCATGCAGGCTTTTGGCCTATTTAGCACCATGTCTACCAAGATTGACATGACAAAATAGGAGAAGAGGTATAGTTCAAAGCCTAGTATTGCTAAAGGCTTGTTGCAGAAACACATGTTGAAATAAGTGAAGAAATACTTAGATCATATGAAAGAGCCTTATCCATATTATTATAAGGATCTACACTTCTACATTAAGTATAACGCCTATGCCCTGTGTAGAGTACTAGGGATAGATGGAGATGCAGAGAATATAAATGATGGCATCTTAATGATGGTATTGGACCTGCAAGAGGTGCATTCAAGCACCAGCTATGACTACATACAGCACATAATTGATGAAATGCATGAGGGTTTCATTGCAACCCAGAAAATATTAAAGAGTCCAAAGGAGAAGGAACCTAAATTCTTGCATTATTCAGTTCTAATGCACCTCCTCTTATACTTCAATTTTACAATGATGGATGTCCATAATCTGACTCCCCAGAGATTCTATCAGACAACACCAAATCCTATCCAGTTTTGGGTTAGGGTTTGGAATTACACTTCTAGGGAGTGTGACTACTGTGCTTTCCAAAATTGGATTGTGTATCCAATTGTGCAGAGTTTGGGGACAAACAGGACTAGAGTCCCATTAAAGATCATACAATTTCTCAGGCCTTTTGAGTATACAGATAATTGGCCTGGAAAACATAATTGGGGTGATTTCTTCTTGGAGGAGAATTATACCATTATCAGGGTATACGGGTGTATTCACCCACCTCATTTATTACCATATCATGTGCCTGTAAGAGTAGCTGCAATGTAATTCATATGGGAGCTGATGTTGACAGATAATGAGCACTTTGCACCGCACAAAAAGGGGACTATAACCCCTAGACAGTTCAAAATTTCCAACTTTACAATTAGAAAGAATGCCATTGATGAAGTGGGTCAATGGTTGGAGAAGTACAGAATGGGGGAAGCCCCTTATAGGTACATAGACCCAGAAGGCTTCATGGCAGGGGTTAGGAAGTTGTATACTCCTACCATCCCTAATACCAATGTTCACTGTGAGTGCATTGAAGAAGATGCAACTAGGAACATCTTGGATGAAGATGACATCCATATAAGAAGACTGAGAATCCAAGAGTTGTTAAAGCTGTAGACACAAATAAAAAGAAATGGGTTATCTTTTGGGGGTTTTTACCCTGATCTCCCATATTTTGATAGAATTAAGGCCATGATAGACAACTATTATGTGCTTGTAGAACAACTAGATACAGCCTTGGAAAAGAAAGGTGCTCAAACACCTGAACATTCAGAGTTAGAGTATGAGAGTGGTAGTGACAGTGATTATGCACGTCCTCCCCTGCATCCTTCACCACAACAAGCCTCAGAAAAAGAAATGGCTGAGATTCCATAGCTGCAGGGAGTAGAAGAACACATTATAGATCTGATAGTTGCTACCCAGCTTGATGATCTGGAGGAACCTGCTGTAAAGAGGCAGAAATTGGAAGTAGGACAGCCTTCAATGGAGGGCCAAAGTAAGAAAAAAGACAAGGCTAAGGCCCTAGTACCTGACACTAGGTTATATGATCATAACCTGAGAAAAGCAATCAGGGAAGGCAAGAAACAACAGCCTGACCTAGAGGATGAAGTTGAGATTCCACTCAAAGCCTGTGTTGATGAAAGATTCCTTCATCAGCAAAAGTTTCTAGATGATGATAGCTTTATAAAAAAAGAGGAGTTTAAAGACTTCCTAAGATGGCACAAAATAGAGCAAATAAGATCCCAATTAACTATGGATGGGAAAGAAACACTAACCAATGAAGCCCTGGTGGCCTTACATAATTATGATCCTGAGAATGAGGATATTTCTCCCGAGGATGCCAGGAAGATGGTTTTGGAAAGTGGGATATTGTTGGCTGAGAGATGGGATTCGGCATCTGCCTTCATCATAGACCAAATCAAAAGATAGCCAGATCTTAAAATGGCTAGTGAGGTCCAGGTAGGAGACATGATAAAAGGATTTGGGTATAGCCCAAAATCTCAGGCATTTGCAATGTGGAGCCTAAGCCCAAAAGACCAGAAGCCCCAGTTAGTAAATATTCAGGAAAATATTGTGGAGAATCAAATGGTGTAGTCTATACAAAATACAGGAGACTTAGAAATCTCCCAAATTATGACACACTGGGCTCATCTCAATGAAGACAAGACCAAACAATTGTCTGAGAGGTATACTACTCTGTCGGAAGAAAAAAGTGCACTGTCTAAAGAGAGGGATATGTGCCATATACAACTGTACCAGTGAGATCAGTTGATTAAGACATTAATAGAAGAATTGGAGGCTAAGCCTGAGGTAGTATATGTACCAGCACAACCACCACCAATGCAAATTGAAGACAAGCCTATGTCAGAAGAGGCTGTGGAGAAAAAGGTGGATGAAGAAAAAGGAAATGCAATTGCTTTGAAGGCCTTAAAAGGCATACTACAGCATAGAATTGAGATTCTAAAAGACAAAACTGATGTTGTAGTCAATACATATAATAAGTTGCCAGCATTGCATACTGAGGTAATGGGGTACCTTGCTATTCTGAACCCTTACTTTACTAAGTGGTCTGCTAGGGAAAATTTATTTGAGAAGTTGTCATCTTTACAGGCCATAAGACCAGATTTTCCTCCAATAGTCACTGAAGTTGAGGATGAGATCAAAAGGGTAAATATTGCTCTCTCATTCTTCAAAGGAAAATTAAATCAGATAGAGGTTAAATTGAGCCTCGTTTCAAATGATTTCAATAGGTTTATTCCTTCCTTAAGGGGAGATGATGACCAAGTAAAGGCTATAGATGCCTGGAAAAGTGAGTTTGACAGCAAGATGCCTAGTGAAGAGGTTTTTCTTTTGGGAATAGATGTTGATGTAGAGGGATTCAATAAGATATTGGATGAAGCCTTTAAAGCAGAGACTGATATCAACAAGTTCCTACTTGATGTCAAGAACATCACTGATGTTAGATGGGATAGGCAAAAGGTGCAGGTACAAAGTACTCAGGACTTCAAGTGGCCATCAGATGATGAAGTAAAGGCTTGGGAAGTTATGACTACACCAAAAAGAAAGAAGCCTGTAGTAGAAGAGGAAATTTTGGATGATGAGTAAGGTGAACACTTGGCACTGCACTGTTCAAGACAAGAGGGACAGTTATTATAAAAGGAGAGTGTAGGTGAGTAGGTGAGCACAGTTATCTGGACTCAACATAAATACTACCAGCTACCATCTACAAATTTGATTGCAGTTGCCAGATCGGGAGAAGAACAAGAAATATATGTTTCTATCTGTTTGACTTGGTCCTTTCACCGCTTCTTCTCTCTCTTTCTTTTTGCCTCTTTTGTAACTTTAGGGTTAGGTTTTTTATGACCATCCGAAGCTTTTTGCATCCTTAAGGGATTCCAAGATGGTCAAAAACCTATATATATAGCATAAGAGTTGAAATTGTAAAAGGTCTTCGATGTTGGAACATTTTGGAAAAGAGACAATATATTACAGAATTTAGATGTTCTGAACTTCTGTCTATCTTCTAAGGTTGTATAATCTTTCATGTATGAAAAGCTGGATCTTATAAATAATATACGGTGCAATTTTACTCTCTTCCATTGCTGTCTCTTTATTCTCTATGTATGCCCTTCTATGTTAAGTTTACAAGGTATTCTGAAGCATTCTGGTTATTAGGTAACTATTTGATTACTTGCAAGTTTCTTTTAAGGAAAGAACTAAGTTTTGTAAGTAGTTTCAGGGAGCATACTACTTTGTTTAAGGATTTGATACAATAGTTTTGAGGTGACAGGGTAACTTGTAAGGCAACTTACCTAAATTGCATGTGAGCTGTAAGGCAGTTTACTGTATTTTGTTTCTATGATATCTTCGCTTATTTGGCTCTATAGCCCAAAAGATAGGCACTGGTCCAGGAAATAGTCTGATAATCTATCTTTGTCTAAATTATTCCAAGATATCAAAACCAATTCAATCAAAATACTCTTGTTACTAAGAACATATAAGCTGAACTCAGTAAGGACCTATGTCAGCAGGATAGTGTCCATTTTAGTGATTCCTTGAAGAGTGAATCATTAGGTTATCCCTCCTATAAGAAAAGGAAGAAGGATAAAACTTCTTATATCACTGGTATTTGCTATATTTAAGATTATGGTTTGTATGGTTAAATCTTGCATCTGATAATGCTTGGTCATTTGTAATATGATTTATAAGTTGGTTTCATAGATATACATAGCAAAACAGTGTCCACACTATAACATACTGTGTAAACAACAATCAGAAGAGGTAAAACCTGCCTGAGTATATGTGGAGCTCAAAAACAAAGAAGGACCTTATCCTGTCCTTAGCAATTAGGCTTTTCTTGTCTCTGAATCAGTATTAGAAGGAATAGTTTTCAAGTAGTCATTTCAAGCACTGTGGTTCATATAAGAAAAATCCCTAACAAATTGGCAACTCTACTGGGGAAAGTTTTTTTTTAAAAAAGATCATTTTTTAAGTTTTGAACAAGTATTCAGAAATCTTTGTTGTATTAAGATCTAAAGTTTTACACAAATCCCAGTTTTTGTTATCATACTAACCCTTGATAGTTATTCATTTATCCCAAGTTGTTGGGTGGCGACTCTAAAAGGAAAATCTCTGAGATTATTTCAAAGTTGATATATGTCTTACAGAATGAATACTAGGTCAATAGTAAGAACTGACCCAGAGAGGGTATTGAATGAAGGAATCCCATCGACCTCAAGAGTTGGGACCTCTTGGAGGAAAAAGAGAAATCAAGTTGATATGGATGAAACTCCTGTAAAAGGTCAAGAAACAAATATCAGGAATGATAGGAATACTATTCAGCACTCTCATGATGGAAATACTTCAGATTATGAGGAGGCTGCTGAAAAGGTATTGGATACACCCACACTCACTTCTACTTCAAATGAGAAGGAAGAAGTCACTACACCTAGTTTAGATTTAGAAGACGCTCCTTCTGATATGCTGGCCAATGAAGAGAAGTTTATTTTGAAGCAGCTTTCCCTAGTTCAACAAATGAAAAAGGAAAGAGAAATAAGAAAGAAAAAGAATGATGATAAGGCTCTTGATAACAATAGGAAAAGATTTCCAAAACACCAAACTGAGAAAGAGATAGAAAAGCCTCAGAAAAACAAAGAGATACCATTCCCTCATAAAGCTTCTATCTTGCAAATAAATAAAGGTAAATAGAAGATGGGTGAACATAGAGATCAAGAACCTAAATTTTAGAGGCCTTTGGTTGAACAGATGACCAAACTAGAAATTGATTTGGAGAAACTGAGAATTGAAAAGGAAACTATGGAAAAAATGTTGGAAAAAGCCCAGATGGAAGCTGCTACAATTGAAATGAAAAAGAAGATAGACTTTCTACAATCTTCAAAATATTCTTTTTCCAGACTAGAGAATAATACATGTTATAGAGGAAAAGCTACTATGTCTAAAGAAGATGATAATTTTCAAAGGAAACCATTACATAATGAGAAGTACAAACAATTTGATTTTGTTGGTATCCCTGGATACCCTAATGCCTTTCCTAAAGATGTGGGTGACATAGGAGAAAAGCTCCCAAAGTTTGTTGGTAATAATGTGATTTCTTGTGAGACACACTTA
>MU226473.1:2504899-2521425 GCA_018584345.1 Thuja plicata
ATTCTTCAAAGGAAAATTAAATCAGATAGAGGTTAAATTGAGCCTCGTTTCAAATGATTTCAATAGGTTTATTCCTTCCTTAAGGGGAGATGATGACCAAGTAAAGGCTATAGATGCCTGGAAAAGTTAGTTTGATAGAAATATGCCTAGTGAAGAGGCTTTTCTTTTGGGAAGAGATGTTGATGTAGAGGGATTCAATAAGATATTGGATGAAGCCTTCAAAGCAGAGACTAATATCAACAAGTTCCTACTTGATGTCAAGAACATCACTGATGTTAGATGGGACAGGAAAAAGGTGCAGCTACAGAGTACTCAGGACTTCAAGTGGCCATCAGATGATGAAGTAAAGGCTTGGGAAGTTATGACTACACCAAAGAAAAAGAAGACTGTAGTAGAAGAGGAAATTTTTGATGATGAGTAAGCTGAACACTCGGCACTGCACTGTTCAAGACAAGAGGGACAGTTATTACAAAAGGAGAGTGTAGGTGAGTAGGCAAGCACAGTTATCTAGACTCAACATAAATACTACTAGCTACCATCTACAAATATGATTGCAGTCACTAGATCGAAAGAAGAACAAGAAATATCTGTTTGTATCTGTTTGACTTGGTCCTTTCACCGCTTCTTCTCTCTCTTTCTTTTTGCCTCTTTTGTAACTTTAGGGTTAGGTTTTTTATGACCATCCGAAGCTTGTTGCATCCTTAAGGGATTCCAAGATGGTCAAAAACCTATATATATATATATATATATATATATATATATATATATAGCATAAGAGTTGAAATTATAAAAGGTCTTTGATGTTGGAACATTTTGGAAAAGAGATAATATATTACAGAATTCAGATGTTCTGAACTTCTGTCTATCTTTTGAGGTTGTATAATCTTTCATGTATGAAAAGCTGGATCTTATAAATAATATACGGTGCAATTTTACTCTCTTCCATTGCTGTCTCTTTATTCTCTATATATGCTCTTCTATGTTAAGTTTACAAGGTATTCTGAAGCATTCTGGTTATTAGGTAACTATTTGATTACTTGCAAGTTTCTTTTAAGGAAAGAACTAAGTTTTGTAAGTAGTTTCAAGGAGCATACTACTTTGTTTAAGGATTTAATACAATAGTTTTGAGGTGATAGGGTAACTTGTAAGGCAACTTACCTGAATTGCATGTGAGTTGTAAGGAAGTTTACTGTATTTTGTTTCTATGATATCTTCTATTATTTGACTCTATAGCCCAAAGGATAGGCACTGGTCCAGGAAATAGTCTGATAATCTATCTTTGTTTAAATTATTCTAAGATATCAAAACCAATTCAATCAAAATACTCTTGTTACTAAGAACATATAAGATGAACTCAGTAAGGACCTATGTCAGCAGGACAGTGTCCATTTTAGTGATTCCTTGAAGAGTGAATCATTAGGTTATCCCACCTATAAGAAAAGGAAGAAGGTTCAAACTCCTTATATCACTGGTATTTTCTATATTTAAGATTATGGTTTGTATGGTTAAATCTTGCATCTGATAATGCTTGGTCATTTGTAATATGATTTATAAGTTGGTTTCATAGAGATACATAGAAAAATAGTGTCCACACTATAACATATTGTGTAAACAGCAATCAGAAGAGGTAAAACCTGCTTGAGTATATGTGGAGCTCAAAAATGAAGAAGGACCTTATCCAGTCCTTAGAAATTAGGCTTTTCTTGTCTCTGAATCAGTATTAGAAGGCATAGTGTTCAAGTAGTCATTTCAAGCACTGTGGTTCATACAAGAAAAATTCCTAACAGGTTGATTGTTTGGGAGGTAAAGGATGTCTACTTTTTCTCTTAGAACTTTTGTTCTTTCGATGAGGTACTTCAAGTAGAGACAAATAAATCTTTGCAAGTCTCTCAAAGATTGGATCTGTACCATCTTCTTTCTTTACACTTCTAAGAAATATTTAAGACTACATGGCTTCAACTAATTTTGCAGTCTTGCTTCGCGCTCTGCTCAACATTGTGCCCCTGTTAAATTTCTCCTTTGGATGACTCTTTCAAGTGCTTATTCTCTTGCCTCTTCTTATTCAAGAACTTGGCTAGAATTTCTATAATTCTCAGCATTTCTTTTGTATCTCAAGGCAATAATATTCAACGAGGAAATGACATCTTATTGATCGTCTTGGAATCCAAGGTTTGGTTGAAGCACAGGAATCACATTCTCAAGGGGAAGCACTATCTTTTCTCATGATATTTCTTCTGGTCTAGTGACTATTTCTCTCCCCAGTAGAGTCACCAAAAATCTATTGGTAAAAAGATTGTTCTTTTTTTACTTTAACTCTTAAATGCCCAAATATTAAAGAAACAATCGAATACAATAGTTGGGAAATGTAACTGAATAACTAATTTCCCTCTGAATTTGCAGGTACAGCTCCCTTAAATGATTAATCTTCAATGAATTTTGTTCTTTCCTAATCTAAAAGGGTTGTGTTCTTGATCTGAGAATAGAAGAGGTAATCCAAGCTAGGCCTAGACAGGAACTAGCTCAGGCTAATAGATTCAACTCTAAATCTATCCAATCTCAAGACCTATCAATCATATAAGTTCATAAAATTGGTAATGCAATGGTAGATAATGATGATACAAATGAAAAAATGAAAGATCAATGATAATGCAATAATCATAAATCAATCTAATTCACAAGAAATTCTCTCACGATTTGAATAACACTCTAATTTTCCCTCGATTAATTGCATTAAATATTAATACAATACTCTGGTTTGATCATGAACTGAAAATCCAATATAAAGAAAAATTCAAATTAATCAGAAAGATAATTGTAAATGAATAGTTAAAACATTGGCATTCATACATAAACAATTTTGACTCAATGAAACAAAGTCTTTATGCCAAAATTTAGCTAACCTTTATATTGATTTTCCACAGAGTACATATAGATTTTAGAGCTTTGACCATTAAAAAATATGTAACCAAAATGGTTCAATCTCTCTAACCAAAAATGATAATTGATAAGTGAAAATTTATTGATTACAAAATCTATCAAAAAATTAGTACACTGGGGAATATATTTATGTCTTTGTTTCCTTCCCCTTATCTAATTTCACCTTATAGGTGATAACGGCTGTAATGATTAGAGCAAGCTCCTCATGTGTATTAATATGGACATTAGTATATCTGATGAGCCATCGGGAATGATCTTTGGCCAAATTCTTAATTGCATCTACCCAATCTTTCAATTCCTCCATAGCTTTATATATGCACCTGCTCAACTGTTGGAGCTTCGGTACTTTATCCAGGTGGCTAGAAGACTACTCTGCCAGTTTATCTACATAATTAGAGAATGATTTTTGCATGTTAATGACTATGATTAGTTCTTTTCCTTGACCACTTGTCTGTGACTCTGTGTGAAGACCTTTGAGAAGTCCAAAATCTCTGTTCTGTTCTTCTTTGATTTTGGCTTCTGTCTACTGTAACCCTCTATCAGCTTGGATCATCATCTTGGCTTTAAATTACAGGCTTTGAAGCCATTTGATTATGGGTTCATCTCCCTTCTATAATATTTTGGCCTTTATTGCCTCTTTAGCTTTCATTTTAACTACCATGTGTAGCATCACTATGCAGTCTTCACACTTCGCCCTTTCTGATGTGAGAGTTTTTAAGTTCTCATGAACACTATTTTTCTCCTTTTCTAGCTTTAGGATAACATTACCTAGTTTTTCAACATCTACGAGCCCTTAGCATTTGAGTTTCTTGATCCACCTTTTTCCAATTTTCCCAAAGTGTCTATCTTCTTGCAACTTGGAAATGATGGCTTGATTCTGTGGTATTGGGGTGGAAAGCGGTTTGAGTACTAGGAATGTTTGTAATTGTCAATTCATTGACATCTTCTTTGAATCACACCTTAGCAGCCTTAAGCTCCTCAAGCTCCTCTTCAATTACTATGTTAATTGATTTCCACCAATCTATCTTGGTATTATGATGAGTTAACCCAGTATCAAATGATTGTAGCTCAAAATTAGAAGCAGTCAAATCTTCCAAACTACCTTCCTTTGTAAGCTTTGCTACCTCCATGGTGAAGTGCCTAGTTTTTTGATCTCAGCCTAAGGTAGACAATGTCTTTTCTTTCTTCACATTTCTCATGGTGGAACTATATTGTAAGGCCTATGAAAGAGTATCCTTGTAGGGAGCTCCTTCTTCAATCCTCTTTCTTTTGCACTCTAGAGTGTTCTCGATCCAAGACTCGGTGCTAGTAACTTTGGTCGTAGAGACCAATTTGTCTATATACAACTTCCTGATAATCGGGGGAGTAGACTTTAGTCTGGAGGTGAATGGATTTACTGGAGTTGATGAAGAGGATACTAACTTAGTGGCCTAAGTAACCTTTGGTTTCTTCTTGGCCTCTTCATCTGATTTAGTAGATGAAGTGCTAGAACTATATTCACCCACCTCCACTATGATTGGGGAGTCTTGCCTTGGGGTGTCACTCGGCACATCCAAAGTGCTATCTTGAGCTGGTTTCTCTATTTCCACAGTCTTAATGGGCTCAGCTGTAGGCTTAACCAAATATGTGACAACTTCTCCTTTTGTTGAACCAATATCTAAAACTGGGCCATCTCCGCATGTCTTTTCTAGTAGGATTGCCTTCTCAGGAGGTTCATCGCCTCTGCCCACTGGTTGAGCTAGTTGCTTAGCCACAGTTGGGATAGTCATTAAAGCTACTACAGGAGTGGTCATTGTCACTATTGTGAGATTTTTTTGAGGAGGAGGTGTCTTGTCTGACTTCTTCCTTCTGCCCATCATCCATTGGGCCCATTGCTCTGTTCTTTTGTATATTCCATCAATTAAGGTCTGCAAATCATTGACTGATTGACCTAGCATGGGCTCAAATTTTATAGGGAGGGGTTTAATCTTCTATGTGTATGTATCATCATACATATACCCCCATCATCTTTGATGCCTTCAACTGCAATGTTAACTTTGAACTTTTTGATTTGTTCAATAGTTAACCTTGCATAAAATCTTTCTCTGCTCTCTAGATCATCCTTGCAGTTGGCCAAATAGTCTTCTATGTCATCTATGTGATGAATTGTGAAACCCATCTTCAAATAATCTCTCACATAATTTACAGGGTCATACTAAGGTCTCAAGACATCATATGTTTCCAATTGAAACTTTTTCGAGAATGCACTCAAAACATTCTTTGCATCAGACCGAGATGCACAACTGTAGGCTCCAATGGTCACAGGGAAATCATAGCCTTTATTTTTGGCACCTGCATAGATTAGATTCACTTAGGTTTCTTGCCTCATTACTTCAACTAGCACGATCATGTCATCGGGATACCTGGGCAGCTTCAAAGGGAAGTCATCAAATCCTGCAAGGTGAATACATGAGAAATTTGCAAATTGGATAAAATAACATCCATATTGGCTGATGAATTCCATAGCTCCTAGAGAAAAACTCCTTTTTAGGAAACCTTGAAACTCCCTACATAATCTCATTGTAAATGCATCATTGACCTTGATATACTCAGTGTAACTATTATGTAATTATAAACAGGGAAAGAATTCATAACTTTTTACATCATCTAGGAATTCTTCCAGCCTAGGAAGCCTTGGACAAATTTGAATTGTAGCTAGGATATACAATAAAATTGAAGACATATAAAACTCATTTTGGTATTTATCTCTATTGAGGTCATTTGAAATATTTTCACTTACCATGTGAGCCCAATCAATAAAATTGTGCTGGGAGAAAATCACTTGGACTAAAAAGAAAGGATGCTCAACAAAGTTGAATGCATCACTCTCATCTCTGATCTTGTGGAGTAATACCAGGATGTCTATAATTTCTAGCTTTAGGTCCATGCCATAAAGTGTCTTCAAAAAATTTTCCTTGATGCTCCTGGGCTGCTGGAACTAGGTTTTCATGATCTCTTTCCTCCATGTCATCATTTTTACTCCATACTCAGTGACCTCTCTGTTGTAGGTCATCTCTTAGTATTCAGCCTTCTCTGGAATACAAAGTTAGTTCTAGATAGAGTCTCTATCGACAGAGAGAAACATTGTGTCATTGGGTAAAAGGATCTGCTTGGTATCTAGATTGTTACAAGCTATGCATTCATAGATGAGCTCTTGGGCTTGAACTGCAACAAGAAAGCTGTTAGCTTCAACTAACTCACTCTCCTTCAACTTCTCCATAATGGGGTGCATCCTTTCTTCATTCAATCTATCCTAGAAGTTCTGCATTTCAAAAAACCTTAGAGAAGTGTCTCTAATTTTGTGCCACTCAAATGTAATACTGTTCAGCCTGTTGAATCCCATGAATCTGGTGGCCATGGTTAGATCAATTTCAATTGAGAACCAAAAGCTTATCTTAGTGGTATGAGACCAAGGAGCAGCTAGAAACAATGATTAACTTAGGCAAATTGTCAAACAAATGGTAACTCTTGTTTACTACACTTCTTCAATTTTTGAAAACTTCTGAATTTTTATCATTAATTGTCTGCTTCCCATGCCACACAAGTAAAAAAAATAATCAATATGAAAATTTCCATTATGAATAAAATGACTTTATTTGAATTTATTATCTCACCTCTATGGGTCGTTAGAAAGTATCTTTTCACTTTGGGTAAGTGTAACGGTAACTTTATGAGAGCAATGGAAAATTACTTTTCTGCTTCTCCTTTGGTGGAGAAATGGTTTTGGAGTACTCCTTACTCATAAATCTGCCCAGGATATTTTTAGCCTTTTTACAATGCTTCAATGACATATAACAGCTTCGTCATGTTTCTTTTATGCCTTAAGTCACATGCGAGATTGAATTTTCCTTAAAGACCTTGTGAATAATGATCTGGCAGAAAATGTACCCCGCAATTCAAAACCTGCATGTTGGAACAATGGAGAATCTATTTTCTTCTTTTCTGCTTATAAGCCTTCATAGGTCAAAGACAGCTGAGGAGAAGCTAAATTTTGATTTTCCACCAAGAAGACTTGATACTTTAAATATTTCATCATTTGATTATCTCTTTTACCTATAGAGATTCCTCTTGAGTGCATAGTCATTTTAACTTCAAATCATCTATTTCTAACTTCCACCAATCACTGATATTCATTAACTTGTCATCTGTAGAAAATGCACATTGGAGGTGAAAATTCACCAAGGAGAAGATCAAAAATCAACTTTTCTACCAAGGACCATAGATTCACATTTTACTGACCCAACTAAAACTGATATCTCTGTTATATCCTTAGGCCTTACCAATGTTCCTCCAAGTCATCATTTTCTTGTTTTTGTCACTTAAAACATTTTGGTGGAAAATTCCCTCGAGAGTCAATTTTATGCCAAGGAGAAGCTCAGAACTGATTTTCTGCTAATATAGCAAAATGAAGTAGCAAGGCCAGACATTTCAAATTCACATAAATTCAATGTTATAGATATTCAAACCGTGACCTATATCAGATTTGGGAGTCTAACCTACCCAATATATAACATGAAATAATAAAAAAAACCCCAGTTATAAAAGGAGAAGTTAATTTGGGAAAAAAATGATAAAGGCCTTCTAGCCTAAGGGGAAATCTAGACCTAGACTCAAGATTTACAAAATTATTTTAAGACCATTACTAACACACAATACATCCATTTTTGTCTAAAAATATGAAGAACAAAAATGGGGCAACAATTTGGTGTTTAGATCTTCTTTGTATGCATTCCATTGTTACATTTGTACATTTAGTATTTATATTTTCATTCATTAATGAAAAAAATACATAAATTTTTAATATTTTCATTTACATGTAAAAAATAATAAAAATCCAAAATATTTTCTTTTCATGCATTGTAATGTGTCTCTAGATTAGTTACCTTTTTTAAAACTTTCTTCCATAACATTATATTATTTCATTAAAAAATGTCAAATTTCCTTGTCCGAAGGTTTACTTCTTTTGATGATCCATTTAATAGTGAAGATTTTGATATGATGGATGAAGTCCTTGATGAATTCATGTCTACTAAGTCTTCTTCTGCACCTCCTAAACTATCATTTTCTCAAAAGTTAATTAATGTGATAGAATGATTTATGGTTTACAATAATCCCCTTTATGAACCAAACAATGATTCCTCTCCCAAATTCATTCTCCCTCATAAGGACATATTGATGCAAGAGCATACTTTTAAGTCTTCTCTCAATAATTTCCCTCTTTGGGATGAACCATTGGAGAATGATGATGATCATTCTCTTTAGATGTACCTCCTACATGAAACTACCTTTGTGCAAGAGGATTATTTTTTGGTGGAAAAGGGTGATATGATTGACAAATCCCTTATTGACACTTCCCCTCCTATCCATTTCAATTATCTTCCCTCTAGAGATGAAGCACTACTGATTTGATTTTCATTCTAAAATTTTACCTAAAAGTACCTGAGAATTAGAGGATGATCACGAGGTCTTCACTAAACAGGAAATACACTATCACGTGCGTTCATATTGGGGGGTTTAAAATGGGAAAAATAAGGGGGCAATATATTTCCGAAATAGGGGGGAGGGGATTGTTGGGGCCGGGGGGTGGGGGTTTATATAGGAAAATGGGTGGGGGGATACTAGGAGGGTATTGGAGGGGGTGAGAAAAAAGGAGTTTGGGGCAATATTTTTTGAAAATATGGGGATTCATTAGTAAGCCACAAATGTAGGTGTTATGGTTTAGGTTCACTAAGTGAAGCCCCCGTGAGGATGATATCCTTGATTCTCTCTCTTTTCCAGGTAAATATTTTGAGATTAAAGAGCCTAATAAATTCAATACCATTCAATATACTCCATAAAGAGAACCAATTATTATTTTAAAAGGTGTTATGAAACCCAATTATCATTTAGTACCATACATACATAACAAAAATCCCCAAGATGGAGGGAGTTGTCAAAATTTTTCTTGAGAATAACAAGGAGAAGAAGAAACTAGTAAAGTCTACTAACACCTATTACTCTCCCAAAAAAATTGAGAGCCCTTGGAGAAAAGTACTTTATGCTACTATGAATTATGTTACCCTAGATGGAAAGTACACTAGGGCTTATGGTTATCATTGTTTTCTTCTTAACCATTTCTTCCATGGCGATAAAATTTCTCTGCCATATTATTTACTATGTTCCATGAATGCTACCATGAAAGAACATAAGGAAAACCCTCAAGGAGATCATTCCATGCACCAGGGTTTGATGGTGCTCATTTATGAACACCTCAAGGCCAAGAATATAGATCATCCCTTGTCTCATAAATCTATTTCAGAGGAGGAAGATACTAATGTAGGTTTCTCTATGGGGAAGGGTACAGAGAGTGATTCGACGTCTGACACAAACTCCTCTTCTAAAGATATCAAAGGTAAATTCAAAATGACTCCAAAGAAAGTGGCTAAGGCTTCTTCAAAGAAAGGCCCCAAGATGAGAAGAAAAGAGTCCCAAATTTTTATGGATTCTTCTTCTGATGATGAGGAGGATGACTATGTCGAGTCAGAAGAGGAAGAGATGGTTTCTCAATGACAAAAGAAGTCTCGCGCTGCTAAGACTAAAACCACTAAGGAGAAAATCGTGGCTGAGGAGGAAAATGTGAAAGATGCTGGGCCGGAGGAGGATATGACTGGTAAGAACCCTATGAATTTGGATGAGGATAGCGGGAAGTGCAAGGAGGATCTGGTCAAAGATAATGTTACCCAGGGAAATCTTTCTATCCCGACTGGCAGGGAGTTAGGAGTTGCAACAAGACTATCAAATGTTTTGTTGATAATTATCTATAGCTGAAGAAGGGATGTGAGGGAATTTTTTATCTACCTCCAAATTATTGAGGCTATGGGCATGGGAAAAGATAAATCCTTCTCCAATTGTATGGAGGAGATCACTCAAGCCATTGGACATGTAGAAGACATGAATGATTCCTTAGATTCCAGATTCTTGACAATTGCGAATAGGAATACCTAGTCAGAATTCCATGAGAAGGATAGCAATATGGATCATAAAATGGTGGAAATGGAGACTAAACTGGCCAAAGTGGAGGAAATAATGAAGAATATGGGAGAAAAGAGCTACAAAATTCTAAAATCTTTAGCAGAGCATGTCAAAATTCTGGTTGGCAAGCTGGAGCAGGAGAAGAGCACTCAGGAAATTGATGCTGATAAGGGTAGTGTGGATGAAACTCCAAGGTCAAGAAAGAGGAAAAGATCCAGCACTAAGAAAAAATGTGCCAAGAATGACAAATATCTTGAGGATCTAAAATCAACAATGGTTAACATGGACCTCATGGTGATTGAAGCAGCTAAGATGCTTAAGAATTTCTATTCCTCTACTCTAGTGTTCCTTTTCCTTTGCTTTGTTTTGTCTATTTTCTATCGGTTTGCTGGTGTTAGGTTTGTTGTCCCTTTTTATAGGTTTTCATATAGTCTTTTAAAGTTATTTTACTGTGACTTATGACTATTTCTATGTGGGTTGTATTCAACATTTGTAGCTCTATTTTGTTAAGGTTTTGGGTCCTCTAAAACCTTATTTTCTCCTAATCAAAACAACAATCCTCAAGAGGATAATATCCTTGATGTTTTACCTTCTAAAAATCCAACCTTAGCACATAGGGATCCTAATCAATTCAACCATATTCAATTTTCATTTCATTCTTCAATTATTCCTCCAATACAAATAGGTAAGCCATAAACTCTTCAAGGTGACGATTAGTTAACTTTAGACTTCACACCAATCTTCTTTAGTAAAGACAAAATCCTTGAATTTGAGAACCAAATACCTTATTTTGATATATGTATGGATTTTTATTGGACCTCTTTAAATTTCAATCCCATTCCACCTAAAAGATACCCTTATATTTTTTATACATCAAACCTTCCTGATAGACATGGTATAAGATGTGTGCAACAAAGCATTCAAACTCATGAGAAATCTACATCACTTTTTTCAAAAGAAACTTTCTTTTATGTTTCTCATCACCATGTGAAATTTATAGCCTATCCTTTGAGGAATCATTGTCATTCATGGTGGTGCAATTTAATGTGAAATTATACTTTGAGAAAAAAAATAATAGTCCTTATTCCTTGTCTCCTCACTTGGGGTGAAAGGGTACTATTTCACAATCCCATTTATCCCAAAGGCACATTTTCTCCTTTTGTTGACTTGTTTCTTTTATACCATGATATTATTTCTTGCATGAATTTGTTGTTTATCTTATCTTTTTTAGGATATTTACATCCCAAGTTGCAACCTTATACTTTTTTTAAAACACATATTTATTATAAATAAACTTTCACTTAGGGAGCATAATGTGTCATCCTTTAAATGTTAATTTAAAGGTCATTTATTTTAGCATGTATAAAGTTTCACTTAGGGAGCATAAAGTGTCATCCTTTCACACTCTCCTAACACTTATTGGACCTTTAAATTAACATTACAAGTCCTGTATTGATTCAATTTCTTCAAAACTCAAGGTTTTCCATTATTTATAAATTTTATCCTCTATTTTTACTCTAATCATATAGTATATTTAATCTCGTAGGACCTATCTTTCCATTTTATGGATTTTACATCCTCTCTTGACCTCACAATGAGTTGTACTTGAGAATCCCACATCTATCCTATATCTTAGGAACTAAGACCACAATTTGGACCATTCTTCATGGGACATATTACTAATGAAAACACATACTTGGGACGTGTCACCAATGGAAACCTATCCTTGGGTTTTTGGTCCTAGATTTGGCCCAGAGGCTGATGTCAGGGTTTTATCAAGAGATTTTATTTTGTGGTCGGCCTGGATCAATTTTGAACCCCCAAAATGATGTGAGATATATGTAAAACCCCTATCTCTCCTCATTTTTATAAATAGGAGATCCATTATCAAGTGAAAGTGTTAGTAATAACTGAGAGGGGGGGTGAATCAGTGGCCTCAAAAATTATCCTTTAAAATTTAACCACCAATCAATACACCTCAGATTATTAAGTCCCTACAAGATGCATGCCGTGAAATACTAATAATGATTAATTTTCTGTCGGTTTTCCTTGTCTGTCCTTATTCTCCTTGATTACCGATAAGCAGTAAAAATTATTTACTGATACTCAATAAATATGAAGAGTATACCAATCAATCCAAAAATGCAAATGTGAAATGTAAAACAATAAAGTAATAAACCATACACACATAACACATGGATTTTAACGTGGAAACCCTTTTAAGGGGAAACCCTGGTACCCCAAATTTTTCACTCTTCTGAAGTGAGCCCTGTTAGGAGCCAACCCTGTTACAGGTTACAAACACACTATTAGGTGTGACCTTGTTAGAGGATTTTATGCATAGGGGTTGTCACTTAGTATCGGGCATCTATTTCCTACCATCCTTGAATCAGCCTGCTTCTTAGACTGTCAATAGCCTTTAGGAAAATCTTGCTACCATCCTTGAATCAGCCTTCTTCTTAGACTGTCAATAGGCTTTATGCAATTTCAATGCTACTTTCATGAATTAACCTTTTTGGCACTCCTTGGGATGTACCTCAATATATAGAAGACTGTTAAGTCCTATTCTGTTAAGAGACTTGATGCTTCAATGGTTAAACTGAAACACTATGACCTATTTCTAATGCAACTTGAATTGCAGATTTTTAGATCTACTTAAGTACATTACCTCTCTGATCAATGTATCAATTCAATTATTTGTGCTCCACACTTTCTACTCTATGATGATGTGCTTCACTGTTCATCGGTGTCTATAGAATTCTTTAGGTCTCCTGCAGCTTGATAGATCAGGACTGTATGAAGTTTTCCTTCAACAGTTACTCTCTAGCATCCTCTTTCTATTCACTCCCCTTCCCGTGTATGTGATTACAGAAATGAATTATGCTTGTCTCTTATATAGACATGATATTCACTATTTCTTGATTCTTGATTCTTGGCATGAAAAACAATCCATCCAATTTGATTTAAAACTTTAACTCCTGATTTATCTTGTAGTTATCTTCTTGCCAACTGTACAAATCTTCTTTAAATCAATTACTTAACTCTTGTCAAATTAAAAAAATAAAAAAACCAGTTAAGTCTATCCTTAAGCTCTGCTAGCTAGATATTTTGTCATTTTCTAAACTCTCTGTTCTGTCAGTCAACTCTGCAGTCAGTCGTCAGTGATAACTGTCAGTTCCGTCAGTGTGACTCCAGTCAGCTTTGGGATCTCCATCCGTTGGGCATCAAAGGATTTTACTCATCGGGTAACTCTTTTTTCAGCTCGTCGGGCATCCTGTGATTTTGCTTTGATAGGCAAAACTATCTTCTTCTTGTCGAGTATCACTATGACTTTTGTTCTTTGCCTTTACCGATGGTGTGCACTCCGTCAGTGTTGTCTGTCACTTAGTGAATACTTGAATTTTATGCATTGCTGAAAGCACAATCTCTGTTCCATTGATTCTTTAAAGTCTTTGGAATTATGTACATGACCATACAAATGATATCAAGTTGACATCAATGACAATACAAACCATTAACTGATTTATTGTCTTGCATCATCTTCAACTTAATATTACCAAACATTCAATCAGTTACATGTCATCAATCTCTCCCTTTGGCATTGATGGAAACATACTATACTATCACACTATACTATTTCTAATACAATATGAAATACAATTGTTGAGATTCATCAAATTACCAAACAATTTGTTTTGATAACCGATAAAAATGTCTGACCACTGGTAAGCTCTATGTTAGCTTAGACTTGATTCTTGTAGCTTTCTGTGTTTCTTGTACTTATGTGTTGTGTTCTCTACTTGTGTCAATTTCTCTCTTTTGACTGTTCTTCTTCTTTGATGTCTCTGTCTCTTGTTAGCAACTTTCCCTTTGTATATGATTCCTTCATACAAATTCTCTCTCTATGGATATGATCTCTCCCTATTTGGAGTAATCTGATAATGGATAATTTCTTGTGATAATATGGATACATTCTCTCCCTTTGACAACAATGCCAAACAAATATTTTACAAATATCTGACATTCATGTCAAACAATTATTTTCTTCTATCCATAATATATTCCTTGAATTTCCCTTATCCATCAACAATACAACAATATGATATGGTGCTTGGTTCTGATATATACCTTTCTATATATAGATGTAGCTTTGAAGTTCATCTTGTTGCTTGCATCAACATGAATGATATTCTGATAAAATATAGGCTAATGCAACCTTCAGTCCTTTACTGATTGGTAGACAAGGGTTTGACCCCTAGTCTCTTTCTCAGGTACTCAAATGTATCCTTTGGTAGTGGCTTGGTGAAGATATCAGCCAATTGTTCTTTTGATTACACATACTCAAGTATCACCTCTTTTTCTTGAACTTGTTCTCTTAAATAATGATACTTGATTGCAATGTGTTTAGTCTTGGAATGCATGAATGGATTCTTGGAAATGTTAATTACACTGGTGTTATCACAATAGATATTCACTGGTTCTGAGATCTTCATATGCATACCTTCCAGCAACTGTTTGATCCATGCAATATTTGAGCAGTTTGCAGCAACAACAACATATTCTGCTTCTATAGTAGACTGTGAGATACATCCTTGCTTCTTGCTAATCCATGTGACAAGCATGTCACCCATAAAGAATGCTCCTCTAGTTGTGCTCTTCCAATCATCAAGATTTCCAGCCCAATCAGCGTCAATAAACACTTTTAGTTCAAATTTGCTTTCTCTTCTATACCCTAAGCCAAATTCCTTAGTATTCTTCAGATATCTTAGAATTCTTTTCACAGCAGTCATATGTGATTCCCTGGGGTTAGCAGAAAATCTAGCAATAATTCCTATTGCATGTGCAATATCTAGTCTAGTGTGTACAAAATACATGAGTTTTCCTATCATTGATCTATACAAAGTCTGATTTACCTCTGTTGTCTTGTATTCCTTTGTTAATTTGCATCCAATAGCCATCGATGTTCCAACAGGTTTGGAATCTTCCATCTTGAATATTTTCAGGACCTGTATGATGTATTTGGACTGTGTAATGAAAATACCTTCACTTTGTTGAATGGTTTGTAGACAAAGAAAGAACTTGATCTCTCTAAACATAGACATCTCAAACTCTTTTCTCATCTCATCAGAAAATGACTTACATAGTCTATCATAGCCTCCAAATATGATGTCATCAACAAATATTTTAGCAATCAAAGTGTTAGCATTAGTATCTTCTTTCAAATAAAGATTACTATTTTCACATGTCCTTATGAATCCAATACTTATTAGATAGGAATGAATTCATTCATACCAGGCTCTGGGAGCTTGTTTTAATCCATACAAGGATTTGTGAAGTCTACATACCATGTTCCTCTTATCTGGATCTACAAACCCATCTGGTTGCTCAATGTATACCTCTTCTTCAAGTATTCCATTTAGGAATGCTGACTTGACATCCCTTTGATATACTTTGAATCCTTTGTATGCAATATAAGCAAGTAGTATTCTTACTCCTTCTAGCCTAGCAACAGGTGCAAAGGTTTCTCCATAGTCTATACCTTCCACTTGTGCATACCCCTTGCATACTAGTCTTTCTTTGTTCCTTGTGACTTCTCCATTCTCGTTCAGCTTATTACTGAATATCCATTTAGTACCGATGACATTCTTTTCTTCTGGTCTTGGCACAAGTGACCGTGATTTTTTCTTTTCAATCTTCTCAATCTCATCATTCATAGCACTTATCCATTCTTAATTATCTAGTGCAACATTGACAGATTCTGGCTCAAACTCACAAATTAAGCAATTTGAGTTTAAAGACTTACTTCTTATTCTTGTACCAACTTTCTTATCTCCTATGATCTTGTCCTCTAGATGGTTCCTTCTTACATATCTTGCAAGTATAGGTACAGCTCTTTGTGTATCATCTTGATCTTCATTACCTTGCACATTATCTTGATCATTATCCTGACCATCGATAATAACATTCTAACCGTCCGTTGCAACATTCTACTGTTCTGGAATTAAGCACTGTTGCTCAGGTAGAGTTATGGGTTCTTCACAATATACAAACTTGTTGTAGTCCTCTAGTTCTTCTATGCTTTCTAGCTCATTATTTTCTGTAAATTCATCAATCTTCACATTTTCACTTTCAATGATTTTGTTAGAAGCCTTGATTAGACATTTAAAAGCTTTTCTCTTGGCAGAATACCCCAAAAAAATACCTTCATCACTTTTGGTGTCAAGCTTTCCATTTCTATCATCCTTTAAGACATAACATTGACTACCAAATATTTTCAAGTGACTTACATTGGGTGTTTTACCATACCATAGCTCATAAGGTGTCTTCTTTGTCATTCTTCAATTGTACTTTGTTAAGTGTATAAATAGAAGTGCTGACAACTTCCCTCCAGAAGATTTGGGTGATGTTCTTTTCTATCATCAGTGTTCTTGCACAATCAACTATTGATCTATTCCTTCTCTCAACAATCCCATTTTGCTGTGGTGTTCTTGGTGCAGAAACCTATCTTTTTATACCATGCTCATTACAAAAATTAGTGA
>MU226473.1:2537481-2548841 GCA_018584345.1 Thuja plicata
AACAAGGCATGGACACCAAAGGAAACTGATAAAAGCTACAGACCAACAAGAGTAGGTAACTCATATGTTTGGGACTATAACACATGGGTAAATTGCATAGCATGTGGAAGGTATGGTCATATTGCTGACAACTGCATGAGAAAGTGGACCAGAAGCTCAAGAGGTTGGACTAATCTAGGTATGGCATGCTTGCACTGTTATAAGGTTGTACATGTGATAAAATATTGCAAAGAATGACTGACAGACACAAGTACACATCCCAATGGAAATACCATTGATGACATCAAGAGAATGAGAAACAAGATGTGGGTAAAAGCCACTAACACTGAAGGTGCTGGAACAAGTAATGCAAATAGTGACACCTCATCCAATGGATCTGATGACATCACTACATCCAACTAGATTGCACAAGTAAGTATGGAACTGCATTGTGACAAGTTTTACTATGCATAAGTTCCATTACACATAGTTCATATTGTAATATTAGCATGAATAAAGATGTAATATATTGTTATTTGCTAAACTATTGAAAAGAAACCATCGGTTATTGGGCACAATTTGCATTAGTGAACACACACAGAAAAATTATCACAACTTACCAAAATGTATCGGTCATTACACAAGCTAAGTGTAAATCAACGGATATCGGTGAATGTTGAATCAACAAAAGTTGTCTTCGTAACCTCACTGACAATCATCGGTGAATTCTCCAAAATTGCTAGCTACCCTGATGCTTTGCACAAACACCAAAGATGTTATGAATGTCTCTACCAACAAAATTAGTCTTCATATACCAACGATTTGGTAAGAATTAATGAAAACTTAGGGTACAAAGAGGTTATAAAAGCCCGATTGGTAAACTCATTTTCACACCCATGATTTTTGAGCAGACCAGAGCGATTTAAGAGAAAATTGGAAAGTGACCCAGCAGAAATCAATTTGACATGAAGCATTCACATTCATAGGCAATCACAGAGAATACGTAAGTAATAACACTCACCGACCGCACTCTTTTATTTGTGAAAAGCCCTAAATTGCAAACAAGATGGCATCGACTTCGAGAGTTGAGAAAATTAAGGATGATAAGAAGAAATCCTTCAAGCTTATCAGTAGAGGTTCATGTACTGAACCTAAATACAAGCTACACCCTGAAATAGCTTCACAACCTAATGATTCTGGAGCATTCTCCCGAATCCCACCTAGGGTTTTACTAGTAGAGGATGTAAGGTCCTATATTCACTGCAAGATCTCAAAAATAGGAGATCTAGACCTAGATAATGCCTATAGGGCACTATGTGATGATGCTAGAAAGCTCAAAGAAGAGCACAAACACTTGGAAGTAAAGGGACTCATAAATGCACTACATTTTCCCAAGGTCTTCAAAATAGAATGGATAAAGATTATTCTTAGCAGAGTTCACAACAAGACTTTATGGCTAAAGAAGCCAAAGGAAATAAAAAAGGATGTTATTCATGTGGTTACTGGTTATCCTACAACTGATAAATCACAGGCTCACAAGCACCCATCTATGAAAAAAGTGGAAAAAATGACTAGTGCTAAGTCAGATAAAAGATCACTAAAGGTCAATACCATTACCGAAGTAGAGCTGAAGTTTGGAACATGTGTTGTTGGATATAAGATATTCCAAGCAAGCCGAATGAACAACATATCTAGTACTGCTATGAGCACAACATAGAAGATTATCAAACAAGGGAAGAAGATGGATCTTGCAGAGATCTTGTTACATCAATTTGAGGAGAACATGTGCACAATAAGGTCTTCAAGGACAAACACTTGTAAGTTTGGTTCCCTCATAATGTGCATATTCTTTTACTTTGAAGAATACTTTCCTTCCATTGGAAAAGTTGCATGGGACACAAGCAGACCCATAACCATTCAGATAGGTGAATTCATAGAATCACTAGGAATATATTTTGATAATGTTATGCATGAGTATTTCAAAACCATAAAGGAAATGTTGCAAGTAAGAACTAGAATTCCTGAGAATCTGATAGAGGAACACCGAGAAGAAATATGTTTCATGGTAGATACTGACTTCGCATACATCCAAGTAGTAGTACCAAGGAAATCATGGCTTTCAAAATTGGATTATGAAATCAAAATAGGATTAGCCAATGAGTGCATTAAGACACTATTAAATGAACCAGTAGACAACAAGCAACTAAGATTTGGTACCTATGAAGAGGCCAAAAAAAAGATAAAAACAAATCTTGTTGTCAAGAAGGTTGTAAAATAGTAAAAAAGAATGGTGAAGAACTTGACAAAGAACTTGAACATATCTTCTAAAGGAGAAGAAGAAAGAGAAGGTGAAGAGGAACAAGAGGGTAAGGAGGAACTCACTGAGGACCAGCTTCCCATCGGTGACACAGTAGAGAAAAATGAATCAGAGGCAGAGAATTCTGATTCACCACCTCCTCCTCCACCTAAGAAGTCAAGAACAAGAAGTCAAACAACACAGGATTCAATTCCTTCTTCCATGGTAAAAGGAAAGGTGTATAAGAGGAAACTTGACACACCAAAGGCAAAACAACCAGCTAGGGCACCTGCCAAAAGGAGAAAATTTGTTCAGACTAATGAGGACTTAGAGGATTCAGCTATGGATGAACCTGACACTATTAAACAAGCAAAGGAAACAACAAAGGTTACATCACCCATTGAAGACATTGATGAAATATGTAAGTATATTTCTGAAGCTACATCTATTGGACATCCTAAGATTAAAAAAAATTTAAGATGGGATTCTGTAGAATAGAATAAGATTGAAGATGCACTTATTGCTAAGATGTGCAGACACTACTATGTCCCACTACAATTCACTACACATGATGTACCACAAGAACTATTAATTAGAATTTCTTCTAGATTCACTTTTGCACTTCATGAGGAGAAAAGGATAAGAGAAAGAGTACTAGTTTCTCTTATGCCTCTTGAATCAAGGAGAGAAGAAATCAATGAAATCATGGAGAAACATGCAAAAAGCTTCTCACCCAAAATGAGAGCTTATAAATATCTTAAAGAGAAGCTTATAGAGCTAGAACAAGAAACCCATGATGCATGGAGCAAGATACTCAATCCTTCTGAGGAAAGTAGTTATGAAAAGGAAACTATCACTAAAATAGATAACTCAACAACTGAGTTAGACAGTGAAGAGGTACAAATAATAGGCCAAAAATAGACTGACATTATAGATGAAGGCTGGCCAAAAGATGGTGAAGATGATCAAGTACCAACAAGCCCCATCCACATCAGCTTAGAGGATGAAGAAGTTACCAAAGAAGAATTGTCAATAAAAGGTAACTTAGATGTTGATATAAATTATGAGTCATGGTTAGACAACATTGTCAATACCTCTACAAGACAAGACCTTGCAGTAGATGTTCAAAAAGATGAAGAAATTAATGCTGCAAAAGGCAATACTGACATACATGATACAACTATTGACACTGCAACAATTAATACACCTACAAACATGAATATATTAATAGATGCTATTAATATTCAGTCAAGTTAGGAAAAATCATCTAAGAAATATGATAATGTACCCAAGGATATGGGTATCGATGAAAACAAAGTTGCATCCAACACTCAAAAGGATACATATATAGAAATTAAAGATGCAACTGATAACCAACAAGAAGTATCAAAAGATCAAAACAAAGAGGCAGATAACAAAACTGATGATACATTGAGAAAGGTTGAAGGAAAATATAAAAATGAAGGAGTCAAGCAGGATGAAGGTATAAAACTTAAAGAAGATACATCTATTGATACACCCAAGGGAAATGAGGAGACGTCTTCACCAAACCAGCCAGTTGACTCAGAATGGATACAAAAGGATGCCTCATCTTCTCAACCCTCACCCACCATATCAACCCAATCTCACACTTTACAGATGGTAGTACATCAATCTGCCACCCAACCAAAGAAGAAGAAGAAGAAAATAGTAAAGAAAGACATCTTGGTTGTTACACTGGATGAAGTGATAGAAGTTCCAAACTGGGATATTACCACTTTGGACAGTGATAAACTTCAAGAGTTTGGAGTGCTATGTAAAATAAAAGCCATTCAAAAGAAAATGATACAAGAACACAGGGAAATAATGACACTTGACAAGGCAAGAAACATTCTCCAACAACTTGTTCCTGAAGTAAAACTTGAAACAAATGCTACAGTTAAGGAACAAATTGTTGTTCTTACCGACGCAATCACAGAGCAGAATATCGATGCAGAACAAGCTATGGAAGAACAAGCAAAAAAGAAGCACCAATACAAGTTAATTGATAAAATCAGCCAAGAAGTGGCATTGAACAAGGTAAAGCTCTCTAAACTCACTGATCAATTAGAGCCAATGTTTGCTGAAAAAATCACCTTAGTTCAAAATATGTGCACACTTGAAAATTTTACAAAAGAAAATAGTGACAAATTAGTAGAAATAGATTCTAATGTCACAGCAAGTGCACAAAGCCTAACCTCAAATGCAGACAATATAAAGGTGCATCGTGACAAGGTCATAGAGGCTAACAGGCTAAGGCAAGAAATATGGGATGCTAAAACACAACTAAGAGGTGAGATTACAGAACTACAGGCACACATTCTACCTAATCTTACTATTTTACAGCAGCATCTTTCTGAAGCAAGAAATCTTATTGCAACCCCAAAGATGTCTGTAGTAGACAGCATCTATGATATACATGTAAGGATATCACTGGAGCACATGGCTCTAGAAATGCTAAAGGATAAATGGAAAAAGATGGAGGAGATCAAGTCCACACATTCCCAACTTTTTGACAAGCTATAAGTACCTTTGCCTTTAGAATCAAAAAAGGAGGAAAGGAAATCTATATTGTATGTACAGAAGGAACATATATATATATATATATATATATATATAGTTATGTACAATATATATCAAAATAAAAAAGAGGAAAAGAAAAGTACATAAGGATATGTATATACACTTACACTTATCGGCATATACATAGGGGGAGTCATTCAAATGACTAAGGAAGGAGTATACATAGGTGTACATACTAAATACACTCAGTATGTTGCATATATCATGTTTTTGATACTAATGTCAAAGGGTGATGTTGATGACATTAATGTTGCCATTAGTACACTTAGTGAAAAACATTGATAGAGATTACCGACAGACTACAAGCATTATCGATGAACAGTGAGCATACCTAACAGAACACAAAGGTCATGAGAAAATACTAAGTATGGAATTGACCAATGAACACTGACAAGTGTTGCACCGATGAAGTGAATAGGACATCACCGATGGGTCAATAACATAACATTGAGAACATCACCGACGACACAATTTTGAGAACAAAACCGACGAAGCAGAAAGGGCATACCCGATGACCAATTCAATAAAGGAACAATGACGACCAAGAAAACTGACTGTTAGAACTGACAGTCAGTTAGAGAACCCGCAAATTGTGGATCTGAGTTTAACACGTCAGATAAAGCAATGTAATTCTATTTATAGAGTTTTAATTTGTTTTAAATCATAACTTGAGGGTCAAGCAAGCTTGATGTAAATGTTTTAAAGCATCCTAATGGATCTAAAACATATCTAACTAAAGATCAAGATCAAGTTGTAAACCTTGGATCTAGAGTTAAATTGCAAAGCGTGAATCAAGAATTGAGCCAAAAAATAGTATAAATAGATGTTCAAATCAATTGTGAGTTATGAATTCATTGTTGTTGATAGCCATGAAGATCATCTAAGGAGCAGAAGGTAGAATTCATGCAAAGTTTAGAAACAGATCACATCAGTTGTCAAGAACACATAGAGGCTACCAATGATCTGATAAAGGAATTATTCAATCATGGAAGGATGATTACTTATATGTATGAAGCTTAATAGGATATGTCATCAGCAATTAAATATTGCATACATCATCAGATCAAAGACTTATGTAGTTGCATTCTAACAAGTGCATCACATCTAAAATCCTTTTGTAGAAGGTGGACTTAACCGTTCTTTCCAAATCTCTTAACAAAGTGCACACTTAACATTGTTGCTTAAGCTTCAAACAAAGTAGATCTTAATAGGTCTCCACTATAATACTCCTAACAGGGTAGGTCATCAGAAGTGACCAATTGTAAGCCTTAACTAGCCCCTTCTTATCTACAGATAGTGAAGTCTTGTGGGTAACAATCCCCACCACAGTTTTTACTTCCTACCAAGAGTTTTCTATGATATCATATCTTGTGTTACGTGTTATCTATTTTCATGAATGTTTATGTTATGGTTACATATTAAAGAACTTATGATATGATTGCATACACATAAAGAAAGATGAACAGTTAGATAAGATAATTTACAAACTGATGATTAAGGGTTAATGAGCTAACCAAGAAAAATTTTAGAGGTACTGATTCACCCCCCCCCCNTCCCCCCCCCCCCCCCCCCCTCTCAGTACATCATTCCAATATAATTCCAACTATTGCACGAAAAAATTTCAGAGGTAACTTTCCTTCAAACTTACCCTTAAATCTCTTTCCTCTTGCGATCAGGGAAATAATTTCATCTAACTTCCTTTCTTCTTCCTGTATCTTTTCCCAATAATCAGTATATTCACCAATCTCTTCTCGCAAGTGAATTTTTTTGGTGCTCACAATCCCTGACAGTCTTTTTATTACTATGCACAGTCACCTTGAATATTGTTTCAAACTTAGGTATTGAATCTCCTAGCTCTGCAACCTCAAAGGTAGTTAATTTTTCAATCAAAATCTCTCAGTTGAAGTTCATCGTCAATGGTATGATCTCCTCTATAGATTGTAATTTAGTTTTGTAAACAAGTGTCAAAGATCTAAGAATCTTTACGATCACTTCTTCTTCACTATATGTGCCTCCAGATTTTATAATGCCAATAAAAACCTTAGTAACTGTATGTAAATATGCTCTAACATTCTCATCATCTTTCATTTTCATAATTTCCATCCTTGTCTTCCAGCTATGTAACTTTGTATGCTTGGTAAACTCATCTCCTTCATATAGTGCTTCCAATCTTGACCAAATTTTATGTGCAAAAACCAACTCTTTAACTTCTATGAATTCACATTTAGAGAGTGCACTAATTAGTGCTTCTGTTGCAACCATGTTACAAAAAACAACTTATTTTCATCAGCAGTAGCTTTATCCAGTTCATCTTCAGTCTTGATCTTCTCATCTTTCTTTGTAATCATCTAGTAGTCAATTCCCAAACATAGAAAATGTGATGGGGAGATCCTCTCCTAGAGCTTTCTTTCTCTCTCTAATACCTTCTCTTGGAATTCTTTAGGTTCTCTATCACTACCCTAAGTAAATGATTCCTCTCTAAACCTCTAACACACTAGGAGCTCTCCAACAACTTCAAACTCTTCACTAAACCCTTCTTCATATCCTAACACAACCATGGATTTTCTAGCCTCCTACTTCTCCAATGGTGTCAAATTATTGTGGATTGAATTCTTGACTCCTCTTAGATCTAATTCAACTTCTATGGATCCAAATTTGTGGATCTTTCACCCATTTCCCAATCGGGTTCTAAGCTTCTAGTCTTTTAGGCCTTGTAGCCTTTTTAGGCCTATTGGCCCTCGTAGACACTAAAAAGCTAGATTTTCTCCTAAAATCCCTTAACACCCCTAGAAAAAAATTGCATATTACTTGTTGGTTTTTCCTCTCCTTAAATATTTTCTAGGTCTCAGATGTCTAACTTGTCCGTACAGTGGGCTTTCACCAAACCCCTAAAAATAAGGGTTTCTAGGGCATGAAGACTGGTTAGGTTTCTTGAACTTCTTTAACTGATCCATTGAGTTCCTCTAAACTTCTCCTTCCATAAAAATGTCTTCACTTCATCCCCCCACACTCCTTTATCCTTGATTGGCACATACCAATCACCTAGCAATCACCATTGCCTCTGCACAGTTCAGTTACCCTAGCCAAAATAACCAATACTCGCCTAGGGCCTAAGTGTTATCTTGCTTCTCCTACACACACACACACACACACCACACACACTATATATATAGTATATATATAAGGCTTTAATGTATTCCAAGTGGTCATGGTAATTTGAACCACAGGAATTCCAAGAAAATCCATTTTCTACAGGACTAGTCCAAAACTGGACATTGAACTTGCAAAACACAAAAGATTTAATAAAAGCTAACCAGAATGAATAAAAGACTAATCCAATGCCACAAAGATCTATAAAATTACATATTAAACACTCTCCATTCTTTCATTCAATCCATTCAATCCACAAAAGTATTGGATGATGGCTATGTATGCTAATTACAGTGTTAATTGGTCCTTCCCAATAACCATTCCATACAAAATGAAGTCTAACTATCAAATTAGGGTTTTAGTCACCTTATATACTCTCATCCCACATGTCTAGACCCTCTGGTGAGGATTTGGGCATCATAAAAGCCAATTCCTAAAATCTAGGAAATGTTGTCATGACAACTTTGAAAAGTTGTCATGACAACTTTGACAAGTTTTGTCAAAATGACACTTTCTCAACTTTGATGGCCCTATTTGGTTTAAAAACTTACCAAATGACCTCAAAGGACTTGAAAGCATTAAAATATTTAAAATCTCCCCATTTTTGAGTTTTGGTCAACCCTTTGACCTTTTGGTTGACTTCTAGGTTCTTAGACCCCTAGAATCAACTTGACTCAACAACTCACAAACCCTAATCTCTCCTAACACTAAAACACACCTTAAAAACACTAGGGACTTTATAAAATAGTCCTTATTCATGGATGGTTTGCGAAACCAACCTACAATCCAAAAATTACTAACGATCTTTCTAAAGACCTTAGGGTGCTCCTACACCATCCTCCCCCTGCAACAAACAAGTTAATGTACTTGTGGTGTCAGGAACTCCTAATTGATTCCATGCATCTTGAAGTCACTCTCAGCTATCCAAGTGGCTTTTGACTCTGGTTTCTATCTCCACTTCACTAGATTCTCCATATAGACCTTGTGTCTTGTCTTCTTCTTTACCCTTGAATCCAATATCTTTTCAACTTGTGGCTTGATTTGTTCCAAAGTCTTGAACTCTCCCATATCTATATGCACCTCTATATTGTATTGTAACTCATCCATATGTGGCCCCTTATACTTGATCAAATCCTTCACATTGAAGATTGGAGAAATTGTCATCTCCTTGGGCAACTCCACCTTGTAAGCATTGGGTCCATACTTAGCCAATATATTGCAAGGCCCAATCCTTTTCATATGTAGCTTACTAGGTATCCCTTTTTGTAGTCTTGCCTTATTCAGGAACACAATTACTAGTTCACCCACTTCAAACTACAAATCTCTTCTCCCCTCATCTCTTTTGGATTTCAACTTCTAATTGGCCTCCATTAAGGTCTTTTTCACTTGTTCATGAACCTCCTTCATTGACTGTGTGAAGTCATTAGCATGTCCACTAAATCCCTCATATCCTTTTAGGTCTCTGAGCTCCATCACACCCCTTGGATGTGCCCCATGTTAGATTTGAGAAAGACAAATCCACCCAAGAACACTTGCATGCAAGACTGTCACAGAGAAGAAGCAAAGAGAGAAGAAGAGAGAAGAAGCTATGGAGGCCAAAAAGCCAAAGACATCATATGCAATAGAAAACAATATATTAACAATATATTTCTATGAATTACAATGTGATGTAAAAACTCTGTAAAGAAAACTAAGAGGTGAATCCTTATAAAAGGAATCACAAAACCCTAAAAGGGAAAACCTAAAGTTAGCTTAAGAAACTAGAGTGAATAGGTGAGTTAGTAATTAGATCATAATGATTTAATTAATAACCTGATAGACTATTACTCTAACACCCCCCTTAAGATAAGCTTAGGGAGAAGCAAAACCTAGGAAACTACTGCAGACAGCAGGAAAGATGGGTCCCAGCAACAAGGCCTGATCAGGTACCCAAAATAAGAAATAAACTAGATGAAGGAAACTAAGCCTTCAATCTAGGGAAAGTCCCAGAGAGAGGAACAAGAATGAGCAAGAAGCATCTCCGAAGCATGTAGCTGAAAACTCTGTCAAAAGAGACTGCTAGAACCCCCACTGAAGTGCATGACCAGGTAGAGAAGACAATGTCTGAACAGCTGATCAATTGAACCAGGAAGCAATAGAACCAACAGGTGAACCATCCCATAATGCTGAACTGGAAGAGGTGACAGGAACAGTGAAGTGCAATTCCAGAAACATCTATAGAAGAAAGAACCAGGAACACCAACAGTGCAACAGAAGTACAAACATAGGATAAAGGGCGGTGTCACCGACACATAGCATGGGATAATTTTATGGAAGGTATGCTCACTTGAAAAAGGTGGATGTGCCTAAAATGGCATAATCATCATAACCCCCATGGCACTTTATAACTGAGTGCAAGTACAAAAACCATACAAGGTGCTCAAAATCCCATAAATGCAGTAGGCACTTTATCTCAGTGTGTTTACAAAACAAAGATGTAGTAGAAGAAGAATACAAGCTCAGAAGTCAGAAAGAAGAGTGAGCTAGAAGATCAGAAGAAGAGATCCCAGGACCTGTAGAACCCAAGCAATCTACCAGAGTGCATAAACTGCCAAACTCGAAGGAGAGAAAACTTAGAGTAGAAACTGGAAAAAAGACCCTTGCAATTGAATAGTTCACTGAACCATCTTTCTGACGATATCTGGTTTGCCAAAAACGGAGTCTGGATGAGTCAGATATGACTCCCGGAAAGCAAAAACAAATATCAGACTTTGACAGAAAAAAATGTTATCAAAATGGTAGAACCCAAAACCCTAACCTCTATCATCAAAAAGTTCTCAAAAAGAGCTTTCCAACGGTATATGGAAGTCAGAAAAAGACCCCCGGATGCTCAAGATAGAGTGAAAATAGTCTCGGGGGGTCAAAAGTGCTCCAAAATCCTGGTTTTAAGCCCCAGGGGCTAAAAAAAATGGGCCCTCGAGCACATGGCACACCCAGGGGCTGAAATCTAGAGCCCATGGTCTGGCATATGACCAGCCACTTGGAAAATAAGCCCGCGGGGGCTGACAACAGATCCGCCACCGGGCAGAGCGGTGGCCACTGGTGGAGCGAGGGTTGGGCGACGGGGGCCGTGGATCACCGAACGATGGGAGCTGGTGGGGCAGCGAGGGCCGTGGTGCGAGCTGGTGGGGGGCTGCTGAGGGCCGCAGAGTGGGGGCCGTGGAGTGGCAAAGCGCTAGGGGAGGTGAAGCGGCCGGGGGCTGGGGGTGCAGGGCGGCGCGGGCCAGGTGCCGGCCGGGCCGTGGAGGAGCGGCAGCGGCGCAGCGGCTGCCCGTTTCAAACTAAACTACCTGCG
>MU226473.1:2557403-2578533 GCA_018584345.1 Thuja plicata
CTGTTCATCAGGCTTTGGCTTTTCATTTCCCGCGAGTGAGCGATTCTTTCTTTTGTTTCTTATCGCACCCTCGCTAGTTCATCTTTTATGTTATTTGAATCTGGGCGACTGAGCGGGAATGCATCCTCTCTTTCATTTTTTACTTCATCGCACACTCGCAGACCTTTTAAAATGCACATTTTGACTTGGGCGACTGAGCGATGCTTTTCTCCCCTCTGCTAGTCGCATACCCGCGAGCTGATTTCCTTTTTCTTTTATGACTAAATGACTGAGAGACATTCATCTTTTTTAACTCATAATCTGTCCAGTCGCTCACTCGCTCTCTTTTTATTTATGCTTTTATACAACGCGCGAGTGAGCGATGCAATAGTTTTTTGCTCAGTCGCGGATTCGCTAGCTCAGAAACTTTAAGTCATTTTAGACCGCGAGTGCGCAATTACTCAACATTTCACCTTAGTCGCCCAGTCGCGAGCTATGTTTCTTTCTTCTCTTCTGCTTGGCGACTGAGCGATGACCTTCTCTTTCAACTCGTCGCGGACTCGCAGGCTTCAAAATTTCATTTCATTTCATATCGCGACTGCGCAAATGCTTGACTTTTTTCCTTGTCGCTCACTCGCTAGCTCTTTTCCCCTTTTCTCTTCTGCTCGGCGACTGAGCGATGACTTTCTCTTCCGGCTCGTCGCGCTGTCGCGGGTTCTTTTCTTTCTTCTCATCATAGACCGCAAGTGAGCGAGTATCTCACTTTTCTCTTGTCGCTCAGTCGCGAGTTCTTTTCTGGTCATCTGAATCTGGGAGACTGAGCGATGCTTTTATCCTCCCGGCTCGTCGCGCTGTCGCGGGCTCCTTTTTCATTGCCACAAAACTTCAGCGACTGTGCGATGTTTTATTTCTCTGGCTCGTCGCGTTGTTACTCTACAAAAAACAATAGAATTTAAACCTATGCGAGTAAGCGACAACTACATGACATGACCTCATCGCGCTCTCGCGCAACAACAAAACATTGATATGAGTTTGACGCGACTGCGCGACCGCTTAAATTTCAACACTACTCGCTCGGTCATGGAGCATAAAACATACAGCACAGATTTCCAGCGACTGCGCGATAGACATGACCTTAGCTCGTCGCTGACTCGTTAACCTTCAAGTTAACTTCAAAAATAGCTTGCGACTGTGTGATACACAATTTTATTACTCGTCGCCCACTCGCAGGCATAATGAAACTCGACTCAAACAGCTCGTGACTGCGCGATTTACCTTTTCAAAACAGCTTGTTGCCTACTCGCACAACTTAAAAACCTTATGATAAAACCGATGCGACAAAGCGACTAAGGATGGAATATGACTTGAAAAAGTGACTTGACTCATTTTGAGCTGTAAAACCAAGATTTTGAAAATAAGAAAGCCCGGGAAACTGACAAGACCAAGGGATTCAAAAAATTTTGATATAGTGCTAACAGTCCATATGAATTTAGTCTTTAATCCTCCTTTGATAGTCTCTAGGACTGGAGCACAAATCTCACTGAATCTCCTAATGAACTTCCTATAGAATTGGGCTAACCCGTGGAAGCTCCTAACTTCATTCCTTGTCTTAGGAGTAGGCTAGTTCAATATGGCCTCTACTTTCTCTTTATGCATTTTCAAGTCACCCTTGGAAACTACAAATCCAAGGTAGACTAGTTCTTCCTTCATGAACTCACTCTTCTCAAGATTTATGGTGATTTTCTCCTCCTACAACTTTTTCAACACTAACTCCAAGTGTTTCATATGATCTCCCTTTGTTTTACTGAATATGAGGATGCCATCTAAATAGACAACTACACAAACACCTATATAGTCCTTCAAGACCTCATTCATCACCCTCATAAAGGTGCTTGGTGCATTGGTAAGCCCAAAGGGCATAACTAACCATTCATATAACCCCTCTATTATCTTAAATGAAGACTTCCACTCATCACCTTCCTTCATCATAATTTGGTAATACCCACTCTTCAAGTCAATTTTAGAGAAGTACTTAGCACCCCCCAAGCAATCCATCAAGTCTTCTATTCTAGGAATTGGAAATCTAAACCTAATAGTTATCCTATTTATTTCCCTAGAACCAGTACACATCCTCCACTTACCTCCCTTCTTAGGAGCCAACACCATTGGGATACCACAGGGGCTTATGCTCTTCCTAATCAGTCCTTGGTCCAACAATTCTTGCACTTGCCTGGCTATCTCCTTGTTTTACTCTGGTGTCATCTTGTATGCAGCTTTGTTTGGTAAGGATTCTCCTGGTATGAATTCAATTTGATGAATTATCTCCCTCTTTGGTGGTAGTGAAGATGGTGTCCCCTCACATATTATGTCTTTGAACTTATCCAATAGTTCTCTCACTTCTTTTGGCATAGATTATTTCTTATGAGTCTCCTCCTCCTTTGGCTTTAACAAGATTGCATAGCCAACTTCCTCATCTTTCATATCCCTTAAGAATTATTTCCCACTCATCAACAAAGTACTAGATTTTTCCTTCTCCACTATGTCTTCCTCTAGTAGGGATTGTATCTTGAATGTTATCCCATTTTTCTTGAAGGAGCACTTATTATCTTTCACATTATGGACAGCTTCTCTATCATACTTCCATAGTCTTCCAAGCAACAGATGGAATGCATCCATTGGAAACACATCACATAGTATCCTATCTTGATAATTTCTCATGGAAAATTCTACCCACACTTGTTCATTCACTAAGATGTTTTGGCCCTTATTTAACCATGTAACTTTATAAGGACACACATGTGGAATTTTGGTCAGCTTCAACTTCTCTACCGCCTCCTCAGATATAACATTATTTGTTGACCCTGAATCAATGATCACCTTGTACACCTTTCCCAATATCTTGCATTTTACTCTGAAAAGAGCCCTCCTCTTCTTGTGTTCATCTTTGGTGGGTGTCTTAATTAGTATTCTTCTCAACATAAGGTGTTCTCCTTTCTCTGAATCTAGACTCACCTCTGATTGTTTAGAGAAATCTTCTTCTTAGACATAAGCTATCTTCTTCTCCCCTTGTAAGGATGTTAGTTTATCTAGACACCTATATGCAAGATGTCCCAACTGTCCAAAGTTGTAGCATTTTATGGAAGAAAAGTGAGAGCTTCTCCCAAAACCTCCTAATATTTTGTTGCCACTATTATAATAACTTCTTCCTCTATTGTTATATCCACCCCTATTGCTTGATTCTTGTCCTTGCTCTGTATATATGGAGTCACCTTGACCTCTAATTTCACTGCCTCTTCCACTTGAACCTCCTCTATAGCCACCTCTATTGTCTCTACCCCTTCCTCTACCTCTGGAGATAGAATTTTGTCTCTTCTTGAGTTTCTCTTCCACCTTCAAAGCCATTTGAAAAAAACTATGAATAGAAGTCAGGGTAAAGATACTAATTTCTTCTTGAATGTTCCACCTTAATCCATTAAGGTACCTTGAAACTTTGATACTCTTTGTGTCCTGGATTCTTGATCTAAGAAAAATCTTATGAAATTCTTCAGTATAGGCTGGCGCATCTAGGTCTTTTTGTCTAAGGTTCTACCTCTTCTTATGTAGTTGAATGTCATAATCTTCTGGAAGGTAATTCTCCTTCACTTTTGCCACCATTGTTTTCCAATTTTCTATGGGCTTCTTGCCCTCTTTCTCTCTTTCTTCCTATAATAACTTCCACCATGTGAGTGCTTTCCCTCTTAGCCTTGACTTAGCTATCTTTACCTTTTGTGCCTTTGTGATCCCATCACATTCAAAGTGATTCTCCATCCCTTCAAACCATTCCATAACCATTTATGTATCCATATTACCAAAGAATATGGGTATTCCCTCTAAAGCCTTTCCACTCAATACCTTGAGTGCCTTGAGGAATGGTTCCTCAGGTAGAAGAGTATCAGGCTCTGGTTCTACCTCCTCTTCTACTGGTTTCTTTCCTTTATCTATCCCTTCATGCATTTCTTCTCTCAACTTGCTGGCAGTCTCTACCACCTCAACCATTTTTATCTTCATCTCTTCCACTACTTCTTCAAGAAGCCTATTCTTGATTTTTTTCTCTAACAAATCCTTGGCCAACTCTGCATTGGTTACCATGATTTTCTCCTATGAATTCACTCCACCCTGACATACACTAATCCACTCCCAAGCCTTTCAATGGATCTGATACCAATTTGATGGGGAGCTCCTCTCCTAGAGATTTCTTTCTCTCTCTAAGACCTTCTCTTGGTATTCTTTAGGGTCTCTATCACTACCCTAACTAGAGGATTCCTCTCTGAACCTCTAACACGCTAGGATCTCTCCAACAACTTCAAACTCGTCACTAAACCCTTCTTCATGTCCTTATACAACCATGGCTTCTCTAGCTTCCTACTTCTCCAATTGTGTCAACTTCTTGTGGATTTAATTCCTGACTCCTCTTAGATCTAATTCAACTTCTATGGATCCAAATTTGTGAATCTTTCACCCATTTCCCAATCGGGTTCTAAGCTTCTAGTCTTTTAGGCCTTGTAGCCTTTTTAGACCTATTAGCCCTCCTAGACACTGAAAAGATGGATTATCTCCTAAAATACCTTTACACCCCTAGAAAAAAATTGCATATTCCTTATGGGTTTTTCCTCCTCTTAAAGATTTTCTAGGTCTCAGATGTCTAACTTGTCCATACAGTGGACTTTCACTAAACCCCTAAAAATAAGGGTTTCTAGGGCATGAAGACTAGTTAGGTTTATTTAACTTCTTTAAATGATCCATTGAGTTCCTCTAAATTTCTCCTTCAATGAAAATTTCCTCTCTTCATGCCCCCACACTCCTCTATCCTTGATTGGCACATACCAATCACCTAGCAATCACCATTGCCTTTGCACAGTTAAGTTACCCTAGCCAGAATAACCAGTACTCGCCTAGGGCCTGAATGTTCTCTTGCTTCCCCTATACACACATACACACAACACACTATATCTATAGTGTATATACAAGGCTTTAATGGATTCCAAGTGGTCATGGGAATTTGAACCACGGGAATGCCAAGAAAAGCCATTTTCTACATGACTGGTCCAAAACTGGACAGTGAACTTGCAAAACACAAAAGATTTACTTAAAGCTAACCAGAATGAATAAAAGACTTATAAAATTCCACAAAGATCTATAAAATTACATATTAAACACTTTCCATTCTTTCATTCAATCCATTCAATCCACAAAAGTATTGGATGATGGCTTTGTATGCTAATTACAGTGTTAATTGGTCCTTCCCAATAACCAGTCCCTACAAAGTGAAGTCTAACTATTAAATTAGGGTTTTAGTCACCTTATATACTCTCATCCCACATGTCTAGACCCTCTGGTTTGGATCTGGGCATCATAAAAGCTGATTCCTAAAATCTAGGAAATGTTGTCATGACAACTTTGAAAAGTTGTCATGACAACTTTGACAAGTTTTGTCAAAATGACACTTTCTCAACTTTGATGGCCCTACTTGTTTTCAAAACTTACCAAATGACCTCAAATGACTTTAAAGCATTAAAATGATGAAAATATCCCCATTTTGGATTTTTGGTCAACCCTTTGACCTTTTGGTTGACTTCTAGGTTCTTAGACCCCTAGAATCAACTTAACTCAACAACTCACAAACCCTAATCTCTCCTAACACTAAAAAACACCTTAGACACACTAGGGAATTTATAAAATATTCCTTATTCATGGATGGTTGGAAAAACCAACCTACAATCCAAAATGACTAAAGATCTTTCTAAAGACCTTAGGGTGCTCCTGCACCAAAATGATTTCTCATCTTGTTCTTCCAACTGTCAAAGTTTCTAGGATCTAACTTCGTAATATCCTTTTTATAGTATGCCATCTTTCAGGATCACCTCAAGTTGTTAATATTTCTCTCATAGGACCAGTAGCTCTGATACCAATTGTTAGCAATAATATTCCACCAGAACAACTAAGAGGGAGGGGGTTGAATCAATCGTGTAAATAATATAATCTTTAACCTTAAGCAAAACATAATAGTAATTATGAACACATTAACAAAAACACCATAACACAACCATTTTTTTTTGAGGAAACCCCATTAAGGGAAAAAACCCGGTGGGAATTAGCACCCATAAATAATGTAATGAAATTATAATATCCTTGTTAGGTGATTTATCTCTATTAGGACTTGATTATTACATATAGTACATAGTCCATGTTAAAGAAAAGACCGTATTAGGAGTCAAGAGAAACAATAGGATCACTTCCTAGGCTCAATGCCTAAAGAAGCTTAAATCCACACTCAAGACATATTGTCCAAAATACAGATATATATAAGAGATACAATTCAATGAACTGACTGATAGCAATAACTTTGCTAAAATAGTTCCATGAAGTTCTTCAATTACAACCACTTCTCTACATCTAGTAGACTTCACAAATACATGCTCACAACTTCCACACTTCTCTATCTCATCACACACTCCACAAAAGAAAACAACTCTCTTTTATACAAGTTTACAATAAGCAATTAGGTCAGCCAATTAAGACTTCCCCAATGCATAAATAATTACATAACCCCTTGCTAAGATACACATGGTACCTATAACAAGTAAACATATATTAAAATCCATCAAATATAATCCAATATTTGCAATCCATGCTCACCATCCATAATACATTCTACATCTCTGAATTCGGCCCCAAATAGGTCTTCTCCAGAGCACACACTACAGATGACATTACCAAGAACCTTGCGACCGAAGAATCATAAAAAACATTCCTCAACATGTATTTTTCCATTCCTCAAGCTTGCATAACATGAATCGATCTCACATGCAAGTTATCCTCAAAACTCAGAGACTAACTCTATCACAATTCTTTGCCACTGTTCAACAAACAATCTTCACCAAAATCATTGTAACTCAAAAAAAATAGAAACATAAACTCAATTGACCTTAGATATAAGATCAAATCTCATCCCTATACACATCCCCATCTTCTCATACAATGAAAGGTTCATAGAGTGCTCATACAATTTTGTCAGTCATCCATGCACTAGTGATAACCAGTCTGTATGTATTATCTAAAACATATGTTAACATTAGTTACAAAAAATTAATGCCAACAACTACAATAGAAACCAATTCCAACACACAGAACCTAAAAGACCAGTAGATAGATAGAAAACCAGCAAAAAAATATAAACCCCAGAGAACAGCCTAGACAAATCTCTTTAGGAGCTCTGCCACTTCAATGACCATGAGGTCCATATTGGTAATCGCATTATTTAGTTCCTCAATATACTTTTCATTCTTGACCATATTTTTCTTAGTGCTTGATTGGGTTCTCTTTCTTTGACCAGTTGCCTCCTCATTAGTCTCCTTCTCCATCTCAACATCTTCCCTAGCTTTGTCTTGTTGTAGCTTACTGACAAGAATTTTGATATGATCAGCTAATGATTTGAGGATTTTGTGGCTTTTTTCACCCATTTTATTTAGACATCTTTCCATATTGGTAACCCTCACATCAATGGATGTGACCCTAGTCTCAAATTTGTAGACATCCACTGAATTCTCCATGTTATTGATTCTAGTTTCTAAAGCCCCAAGCTTTGACCTGATATCCTCTATACTATCCTCTTATTTTCCCATAGCCTTAGTGAGATCTTTTAGGAAATTGGGTAGCGATTCTATCCTTACCAATCCACATAGCTTCAATCATATTTGATCTCTTGGAATCTACCTGGATTTTATCTTTCATCCATCATACATTCTAGGGACTTAGAGAAATCTCAAGTCCATTTCTTGACCAAATGAGTAGATAAGAATTTTCCTTTTCCCAGGGCATCCTCTTCATAGGTATTATTTTCACCCTTATTTTTATCTTTCAGCCCTTCTTCATAACTAACCATACCCACATTTATTTTCTTAACTTCATTATCACCTTTAGCCATGTTTTGATCTCCAGAGGCCATCTTAATTATCTCTTCCCCATTTCCTTCCTGACAACCAATATCATTATCGTTATTCCCTTCCTTAGACAAATCCTCCTTAATAAAAGGACACATAAAGCTAGTAGCCTTAGTCTATTTATTAGGAGGGGAACCTTTTCCCTCCTCCTTAGTTCTCTCTTCACTATCCTCCTCTTCCTCCAAAGAAGAATCAACATAAATTTGGGGATTCTTAAATTTCCACTTCTTTCCTTTCCTTGAAGTAGAGGTAGAAGCAAAAACCTTAGCTTTAACCTTCCCCTTTTTATTTTTCTTCTCTCTAGTGGTGGAGTCGGAATCCCCACTCATTCTAGTATCAGTTCTCTCCTCCTTAGAAGAAACCCCTTCCGTGTTGTCTTCGTCAGAATCTGGGCCCTGGGAGAGAGGATTCTCTATATACTTGGCTTTAAGATGGTCATAAATAAGAACCATAATCCCTTCATGAATGGCAGGATTCCATGCGGGTTCTCCCTAGCTTCTCTAATAGCATAATTCATCAAGCACAACAAATAATAGGGAAAAGTGACTTTTTCATTGTAACGAAAGTGGTTAAGTAGAACAAAATGATAACCATATGCGCTGGTATATCTACCATAAAGGGTAATATAATTCATGATAGAAACCAAAAGATCTCTCCATACCTTCTTGATATTACAAGGGCCTTAATAACTTTTGCTCCGCTTTACCAAACACTTCTTCTCCTTATCACTCTTCAGGAATCTCTTTACAGTTTCCTTGGTGAGCTTTCTATCTATGTAGAATTTACTCCCATAATTTGGTAATCCTATATCAATAGATATGAGGACTTCATATATTTTAACAACCCAACTCCCAAGAGTCAGTTTCCCATCCTTCTAGTGCTTAACAAAGAGCTTGATAACCATCGAGTTACAACCATGGAGATGTTCCAAATAATCAGTAATCTTCTCTCTCTTCAAAATTTCCCAAAATCTCTTCTTGTTCCTCCAATCCTTGCACGAAAAAGGATCCATTCTCTTCCTATTTCCTCCCATTTCACATAAAATGACAATTTTTTCCCACAAAGCATGCAAAATCATTGACTTACACCTCTTTGTACTTCAAAAAATGCTCTAGTCATAATTATAATAAATTAACATGATGCTTTTGAGATACATTGAAATAATTAATAAATTACATGCTTCCCTCCTCGCGTTGGATCATGATTTAAAAAATCCTTTGCATCATAAGGAAGACTTCCATCGCCACTCCATCTGGTGATGTCATCCATTTTAATTGCCCTGTTGGTTTCCCAGTCAACAACTACATTAATCTCCCAATAACCATGGGTGATAAGAAAAGTATCAAGGTTGATGATAATGTCCTTAGTTGGCTTGACAATATTTTTGATAGTCCAAGAGGGTGGACTTAGGTTCTTGAGACATCTAATAATATTATTAGAATCTCCCTCTATCTAAACTTTAGTGTAATTCCAATTTTTAGCAAGAAGGGTTGCATGGTAAGAAACCATAGAGTTAGCAACATGGTTGGTCTGAACTCTTATAGGAATGGAAATCAAATCTAAGAAAACCCATTTATAATCTTTGATTATGCCTCCGCACCACGCATGGTCCAAGTTCCCTTTTGAGGTCCCATCAAATTTGATCTTCACCCACCCCTCATGAGGATAGTCTCGAGTAGCTTCTTCTCTTTTATTAGTAGTAGTCACAAATATAAACCTACCTTGTAGATTCCACAAGTTAAAAATAATCTCATCATTATTACAAGAAGGTGGAGATAATTCAACCATGAGGGAAGGATTATCCATAATGGCTCTAAATATTTTATGGAAAAAAATCTCCTGAGGATTAGCTTTGTCCCTAAAAATATGGTTGTTCCTCTCCTTCCACACTCCCCATAAGAGATGTGGGAGGGAGATATCCCACATAATCTTAATAGAGGAATTATGAGAGGGGAAACTCCAAGACTTGAACATAGCTTGAATATCTTGTGAGTAGACACAACTAACATTGAATAATCTAAGGACATTCTTCCAAATAGAGACAATATAAGGGCAGTGGAGGGAAATATGATCAACTGTTTCATCATCTTGCTGACACAGATAGCCTCTATTAGGAATACTAAACCCCTAATCTTCAAGTTGTATATAGTTAAGATCTTATTTTGAAGAAGGATCCAAAAAAACATATTGATCTTAGGGATAATACCCTTAATCCAGGCCCTAGACCAACAGGGAGGAGGCTCCTGAGATAAGGACAACATTTTAACAGAAGAGGAATCTGAGAAGATACTATCAAGATTAGACTTCCAGATAAGCTTATCTGAGTAATCCTTATCAATAATTATAGACTGAAGATATTTCTGGTTAGAGATAAAGTAGGATTAATCTAAGTTAAGTCCACCCACTGATTTGACCACCAATAATCCCCCACAAAGACACCAAACTTCTCTTTACAATCTTGAACAAAAGGAAAATAGTCAAAGATATAGGAAAGGGAAGAGTCCATCATCCATTTTTCCTCCCAGAATTTAACCATATTCCCATTTCCTATCTTCCATGCCACCCCATACAAGATGATTTTTATTATTATTGACAACTTGGTTCCAAATATAAGAGCCAACCAGGACCTCATTGGAATTAATAAAGTTTTCCAAAGAAGGAATGTTGTTTAAGTATTTATTCTTCCATATTTAGCTCTACTCTCCCCTTCCATTATAAGCTCTCCAAATTTTCTTAGCCAAGAGAGTATTTTTTATAGTTCTAATTCTTCTCAAACCAACACCACCATAATTTTTTGGTCTATAGACCTTCTCCCAAAAAATTAGAGAAATTATTCTCTTCTCTTCCACCCCAGACCACAAACAATATTTTGAATCTTTTCAATAGCACCTGCATATTTGGCTTACAACTTAAAAAGGTTCATCACGTACTGTAGACACCCTAAATTGATCAACCAAAATCAACATGGTCAACCAAAGTCAAAAGGGGTCAAATCAAGTCATCATAATGGATTAATTAACAAATCCATTAATTAATTAAATTTAAGCCAAAAGGGATTAGTTAAACTATGTAATTGTTAAATCAATTAGTTATATAGTTCAATTAAATGAATCAAATACAACCAATCAAATACCCTTACATGACTAATTTAATTAAATTGGTTGAATTTATTAAATCCTAATTAATTTCAACAAAGGGGACAAGGAATTAAATAGCCAATCAGAGGAAAGGATTGAGAGCACAAGGACCACTCCAAAATTTTCTATCCTCACCACTCATTTTGTTAATTTGTTCCCCTATTTGAAACCCATCACTCAACCTTAACCTCAACTCAACCTTGATCATGATAAATTCAAATCTACCCCCTACCCTTGGGAAATCATTTAAATAGAGATAATTTTGGAGAGAAAATCATCACTCACATTCTATAAGAAAAACCATCCTTACTCTAGGCAATTCATCTCCATAAGCATAGAATTCCATTCATGAGTTGCATAATAGTGAGCATTTTAGAGAAAATGTATGATAATTAAGCTATGATAGGGTAGATGTGTATCATTTTAAAGCTAAATCTCATTCTAGGGCTGTCACTAATGGATGCTAATCTGAGAGCATTTGATTAGCACTTCTAGATAGAGAACCATGGAATGCTAATTACTTTGATTGTTTGATTCAATAGCTTAAATGTTATATTTCTCATTGAATTGAACTAATTAGCAAACTAATTTCATGAAGGTATTTTTTTCATATACACAAATGGTGCCCACCATGGGGCTCTTGCCTCATTCTAATGTTTTCATGAGTTTTTGGTATATTAGAGTGTCTTTATTTTTGCAGGATTTTCCAATTTGCAGGTGAACTGACACATTTACAGAGTTAAATAACGCGTATGAAGTAAAGGTTAATGCTTTTTCGAGGCTAAATGATGAATACTAGGATTCTTCTATCTCCTATCTAAATTATTTCAATGCATTTACAGAGCCACATAGCGCATGCTATTTGAAGTCTAACACCTTTACACAGCAAAGTGACGTATGTCAGGATTCTTATGACACGTGTCTTACTTCTCTAAACACTTAAATTCATTCTTTGCAACACATTTAACAATAAAATCACATTTTCTAGCATTTAAATAGTGCTCTGAAATGAGAAGTAACGCGCAATATTTGTTAAGTAATGCATAGCAAGTTTTAAACAATGTGTAGTAACTGTTAAAGTATCGTGTAGCACTGTTTTCAAAAATATAGAAATTAAATCAAAGTTTAGTAAATTAAATAATAATTTTCTGTGATTTAGCAGATGTCAAACCATAGGAAAGTGCACAAACCGGGCTATTGCAAGAAATTGGAGAGAAGAAAACAAAAGATGGAATGCTTTGAAGGTAGCTAGGACTTGTTACAAAGAATTTCAAGAGATGGTGAACATGCATAGATATTGGCAAATTGCAAATCTTTATCAAACCTTTTAAATATTCCTCAATTTCATTTAGATACTACTCCTTTTCATGTGCCTATTTGATCTGAATTGTCTCATTTTTTTCAACTAATTTGAGCAATTTTATTTCTAATTTGAGTTTTTCGTCACTTTTCTTTGATTGTGTTGGACTAACTTTTGGTAAAAAGGATGCAAAGGAGCTAGAACGATTGCCACTAGGTGAGTGTAAAAAATGAAAATAAGCCAAATAAAAAATGTGCCTAGCCTAGATAGCTTCTAATTAAGGTGAGATCTTAATCCTTTTGCAATTTCTTAACTTGTGGAAACTCAAATTTGCAATCAAGGATTAATTAAAAGGGAATTCAAGTCACAAATTAAAGCATTAGGCCTATTCTCTTCACTTTCTTAAGCGAATCAGAATGCTAAAAGTGATAAATTTGGGATGAGAAGGACCTAAGAAATAAACCAAACATAAATTTAAACCTCATTGTTTGTGGAAGAGAAGTGCTAGGTATATGCTCTTCACTCTTTGAGTGAATCAAAAAGTCATACACACTTTAAATCTGTTAGATTAAGAGGTTTTGAATGAACTTTATCAATTGTGTTTGGAAGTGAAGAAGTAGTAGGGATATGATCTTTACCCTTTTGGGGTGAATCAAACTTCTAAATCTACCTATTCATTTCATTTCTTTCTTTATATGACCATGTTAGAGCTATAGTGGGACTGCCTCCCAAGATTTTCCTTTTTGAGGCGGTGAGAGGGAACGAACCAAATTGGGAAACAAGATTAAGCCAATCTATTCCACTCACTTCAAAAAAAACCTCATTAAGTTGGAAAACATAGAGGGCAAAAATATCAAATGCTTGGACTCGTAGGGTTAATAGCCTAAATCACACATCGTGACTATGTATCCCTTGTATGATTCATTTGATCTTTTTGTGTGGAATTTCAATTAAAACCCCAAGTAATTTAGCATTGACTACCTTTATAGAGCCAATTTAAAAGCCAAATTTGTCTATAGGTAGATTGCTTGGAAGATTTTATTGTGCAACCCCATGGAAATGACTGAGAATACACACTTTGTGTTTAGAATTGAGGGTTAAAATATTGTTTTTTTTCTGTGTTGTGGTTGATTATTCATGTTACAAACAAAGTACATCCATTCAGATCTGATAACAATTTAAATTTTTAAAAAAAATAAATCAGCTGGTGATAAAAAATAGTGACATATCAGTATTTCAGATATCTTCTGCCGCGTATGAAACATCTTGTAACACTTTTGAACAGTAAAGTAATGCATCTCAGCAAAATTTTAATGCTTTTTAGAAGTGAAGTAACACATATCAATAACCTTCTAATTCTTTCCAATTATCAAGTAACATGCCTAAATAGTCAACTAGCATGTACTAATTTTCCTGTGAGTGCATACAAACTGTTAAGTAGCGCGTACTAGTATTGTCATGATCCATACAGACTGAAACATCAAAGCACTAGGTATCTCTCATATAATTAACCTTCTGACACTTTCCATCTATCAAGTAACATGTCTAAATAGTCAACTAGTGCATACAAATATTCCAATAAGCGCGTACACACTAAGACATCAAAATAGTGAGTATCTCCTGGGTCTATTAGAAAATTTAAAGATCATTTTTGGATATCCTTTTTTGAAAACTCCCTTCTTATTTCAACAGATAGAGAAAATCTTTTCCATTTCAAGGTGTCAAGAAAACTTTAAAATAATTAATTAAGAGGGTGTTATTTGTAATACCCACCTCTGAGTTTGCTTTTCAGTTTCGGTTGCCGAACTCTTTTAGGCCTTTTCATGTATGTGTTGGCTATTCAGATGGTTTTCAGGATATTTATGTATTCCATTTCAGTATGTTATTGATTCATTTCTTAGTGTATTATATATCTTGTTTGCATACGATTTATGGTTATTTCATGATGCTTATGTATATGTTAGGATGTCATTTTGATTATGGTTTTCTGACAATACTAACCCTAGATTTATATGCACATGGATCATTTGTATGTTTTGCATTACTGTTTGACGTGCTTGATATGGTATTGGACAGATTCGTAGTTACTTGCTTCGGCGAGATCCACACGATAAACTAGTCTCAACCATTGTTTTCTATATTATATGCATGTATGCTCGTCTTTGCGATGACAAGTTTGTAGGTACCGGGCTATGTCTTCCCTGAATTGGCAGGAGTGAGCATGCCCTATCGCAATGTCTCAATGGTAAGACAGGGGAAAAAATATCAGGTCCAAATCCATACCCGTAAAGCCTTATTTTTTCCTATTGATGGACACAGAATCTAATTGACTATCCTATTTGAATCTATCAAGTGATGTGGATTCGTGAGCCTGTTTGTGTGTGTTTGTGGTTCTGTTTCAGTTGATTATCTATTTAGATGGGTTTTAAATGGATTAATGGTGCTTTTAGCTTTATTTATTTAATGAATTTTCATGGTAAATATTGATGGTTAATTATTGCACCTATAATAAGGTTAAAACATTGATATATGAAATATATGGCTATTTAATAATTAAAAGGGGATTTTATAAAACAATTTTATTTTTTTTTTAAAAGAAAATTTTGTTTCATTTTGGGAGGTGGGTGGCGGGGGCCACTGCACCCCCCGTGCAGCACCCACTATCATGGGCCGCAGGTCCAAAGACCTACGGTACCCACTGGTACAGCGGGGCCATAGACTTTGGCGTGGGATTTTAAGGAGTGTGGTGGGACCGAAACCCACCCAATGCATATTTAATTTAATTTATTTTTATTATTTGTTTTGTTTTGTTTAGTTTTTTAAAAATTATTTTTATTTAATTAGAGTTATATTATACTTAGTTTAAATATAATTTAGTTTAAATTTATTGTAACTTTAGTTATATTTAAGTTGTTTAAATATTAGTTTAATTTTTATTTGTATTTAATATTTTTTAAGGGTTAATTAATGTTTTAGTTAATATATGTATAATTCTAATCTATATTTTTGAAATATTCTTAACATTTATAGTTAAGTTGGTTTTCCTTATGTTGTATTTTGATTTATTAAATCATTAAATGATACTATTATTGGCATATCAATATTGGGTGTTTTGAGGTATAATGTATTTCTATACCTGATGTAATTATAGTATGGATTTTTAGTAATTATTAATAGATTAATTTATATGTGGTAATTTTATAAATTAATCTATATAGGAGCTATATTTGCATGTTCTTGAAGATTTAATTATAATCTATTAGTAATTTTATAGCATGAATGAATTTGCATAACTGGGGTTATAAATTTTTTTATTGCCATGTTATCAATGCATTTTAATTAGCTCTTCTGGATATGTATTTTACCATGTCATGATGTACTATTTTGGAATGATGTGTATAGTCCTATCTGTTGTGAACCTTATCATGTTGAGAGTTTGTTAGGGTTTGGTGACATGATTCATCATGGTATCTTGCATGGATTTCCAGTACATGTGTCTTATTATGTTATGTTGGTTCATTTCTCTTTTCTAAACCTAGTGTCTTCTGAACACAGGATATGTGATCCTTTGAGATTGTCTCATACTGTTATGGATAGTTGACAACCAGTAGTTCCTATAGGGGTAGGAACCAGTTTATGATTTCATGAGATTATATTTGACCTTGAGTTTAGGGGGTGGTTAGTTAGGTGCATCTTAGGGGAGTGTCTTACAATAGGATTCTAGGGCCCAAAGAGGCAAGTCCAAGGTGACCTATCGTAAGTTTGTTAATAAGTGATAACTTAATAATAAAACTTGGGGTTTAAATTAATTGAAAGATTGATCATGATGCCTCGCTCATGCCTTGAGTGCTTGTAAAGACTGAGGATGAGAATGGGATGATACCTAGAGAGTAGGTATGATTAGATTCCTCATCTTCATGAGAGGGTATTCTAGTTCTGCCTGTGTTATGTTGAGGGTTCGGGGTCCAGAGTGGCCAATCTAGGGTAACTCAAGTGATTGACCATGTGATGACACTCCCATAGAATGTAGCCTAAGTCTCCTCCATAGGTCTTGTTGTACCTTTTATGGTTGTGTCTTTGACATTCGGCTTTTGGATTCAGTATTTGGTTTATGTTGGTGTTTTTGATATCTTATGTTTGTTCCATTATCTTTCGATGGTGTACCTTCGCTTGATCTTGGATTTCCAATTGTCTTGATCTTTCCATCCTTGTACTTTGGCTTTAGTATTTCTTGTTGTGATCAAAAATCTTCTAGGATCTTCCTATATGTTCTTTATGATAGCTTGTATACATTTGATTGCCTTCATGTTGTATACCCGTGTGAGTGGGCCTGTTATTATCTCCTCAGCATGGTGGGAGTGGACCTTTGGTTCCACGAAGTCGGGTGGTAGTGATTCTTATTACCATTAAGATCTGACAGTTCTTCTTCATGCTTGGATGATCCTTGTTGCATTTATATCTTTTGATTCTTATGGAAACTGGTTCAGTTTCATGAGTTGTATATTGGTAACCATATGTGTATATTGGATGACATCCTTTGGAGGATGTATTATTTTGTTTTCATCATGTTTATCTTTGGAGTTTTTGACCTTATCATATTAGTTGTGATCTTGTAAGAGTGTATTGAATGTGATACCTATGTTAGTTGTTGTATCATACTTGTATTAGAGTGATTACTACATACCCTGTGTCATGTTCAAAGGATGTAAGTTATGAGATGTATATTACGGATTCAGATGATGTATCCTTTATGATTAGTTCTTTATATTTGTTCTTCATAGATTATTTTTCTTAAGTAATTCTACATCAAGGAACCCTCGAGAATTGTTATCTATGTTCAAGTTGTACTTATGTATATGTCATGTATCTCATTTCATTGCTTCCACACTGTTATCATTATTGTTTGTAAACATTTTTAAAAAAAATTATCCTGTTAACTCAGTGTTAGGTTTAGCTTAGTTCTCCTAGGTTCCCTAGCAAGGCATTACACTTGGTATTAGAGCCCACATTTCTACACTGTCAGCTCTAAGAAATTGTATGCCCATTAGATGGCTTTTGATTTTAAAATATTGAAACAAACATAGACATAAAACTCTGATGTATTTAAAACCATTGCTTTGTGATTATTTGTTTTCATTTGATGTTATTGGTTTTGGTTTTGAGTTGTTTTTGGCTTTCTGGTTGATTCAGGAACCATGCGTGAGACTAGATCTGCTAGAGGTCATGGTAGAGGCCGAGTTGGTAGCTGTGGAAGGGGTAGGAATCAGATTCCTTCCCTGAATGTCAGTCAAGACAATGCTTATCAACATAGCAAAGATGGGCAGAGGGATGAGTGTCAGGCTGAGTTTGGTGAGCTAGACACTAGGTAGATGTTGAAGGTGATATTGAGTCGTCTTCCTGAGAAGGTTAGAGTGGAGAAGGATGCTTCTCATCATTCTCAGTTAGAGAAGAGAGAGAGGGAGAGATCTAGGAGCCCTCCAAGGAGGACTGTTGCAATGGATCATGAGGTTGTGGCAGAAAACCACATGAGGGATCTCATGAGAGTTCCACCTACTCCCTTTGATGGGAAAGGAACAAGGTTTGAAGCTAAGACATGGATTATCGCATTAGAGAGGATTTTTTCTATGCATCCCTTTAGTAGCAATACTAAAGCTAGGTATGCAGTAATGCAACTCTCCAATTTTGCAGCGATATGGTGGAAGATAGAAGAGGAGAAGTTAGGTCTCCATATAGATTCAGTGACATGGGAGTTATTCCTTGAGAACTTTTGAGAGCGCTTCTTATCTGATCAGTGGAGGCAGCAGAGGGTAGATGAGTTCCATAACTTGAGGCAGTTGACTATATCAGTGGTTGAGTATGAGAATCTATTCTTCAAGCTCAAACAATATGTTGGTTATGGTCAGGATTCAGCCCTTATGATTTAGCACTTTGTTAGGGGGCTCAATGAACACATCGTTGGGGAAGTTAGACTCTTTGAGCCTACAACCCTCAGAGAAGTAGTTATTAAAGCTACCCTTGCAGAGGTGAACCTAGTATTTGGCCATGGTGGACAATTGGGAGTGCAGTTTAGAGCACCTAGGAACAGAGGTAATCAATCTCAGGGAGCTGGAAATTCTAGGAACCCTCCTACAGTTTTAAATGGTAATGAGAACCAATAGGGTAAGAGATTCTTTCATGGCACTAGTGGTGGTTCTTAGTCAAGGAACTATCACAACTAGCGGCATAGTATGCATAATAGGATAGATCAGCCAGTGCAGAGTGTGTATAAGGATGTTAGTGTAGGTAGTTTTTAGTAGTCCAGTGCACCTTCAGTTAGAGGAAGTGGTAGTAGAGGAGGTTGTTTCTCTTGTGGGTAGTTCGGTCATATTGCGGCCAATTGTCCTGAGCATGCATCACAGTTCTCAGGACAAAGGCCAGTAGCTTTAGAACCTATAGTTGGGAATGTTGGTATGTATCATGGAGCATATGCAGCATTTGATCATCCTCCAGCTGTGTATCATGCTCCTATGAGTGGGGTTGCGAGTAGAGGATTAGCAGCTAGTTTCCACATTCCTATAGTAGAGAATGATCCCCATTGTTTGAGTCAGAGACAGGGGAAGGGTCCTATGGGACCCACACATTGAATCTTTTGTAACCCGGTTTGATGATTTGAGTTGAGAGATTTATATCTCTACCTTTGTTGTAGGCTTCCATGAGTAAGCCTAGTTTTAGGGGAGCATGATGTAATACCCACCTCTGAGGTTGCTTTTTAGTTTCGGTTGTTGAACTCTTTTAGGCCTTTTCATGTATGTGTTGGCTATTCAGATGGTTTTGAGGATATTTATGTATTAAATTTTAGTATGTTATTGATTCATTTCTTAGTGTATTATATATCTTGTTTGCATATGATTTATGGCTATTTCATGATGCTTATGTATATGTTAGGATGTCATTTTGATTATGGTTTTCTGACAATAATGACCCTAGATTTATATGCACATGGATCATTTGTATGTTTTGCATTACTATTTGATGTGCTTGATATGTTATGGGACAGAGTCGTAGTTACTTTCTTCGATGAGATCCACATGATAAACTAGTGTCAACCATTGTTTTATATATTATATGCATGTATGCTCATTTTTGCAATGACATGTTTGCAGGTACCGGGCTACATTTTCCCTAAAGTGGCAGGAGTGAGTGTGCCCTATTGCAATATCTCAATGGTAAGAGAGGAGAGATAATATCAGGTCCAAATCCATAGCCTAAACCCTTATTTTATCTTGTTGATGGACAAATAATCTGATTGACTATCCTATTTGAATCTGTCAAGTGACGTGGATTCGTGAGCCTGTTTGTGTGTGTTTGTGGGTCTATTTCAGTTGATTGTCTGTTTCAGTTGATTATCTATTTAGATGGGTTTTAGATGGATTAATGGTGCTTTTAGCTTGATTTATTTAATGAATTTTCATGGTAAATATTGATGGTTAATTATTGCACCTATAATAAGGTTAAAACATTGATATATGAAATATATGGTTATTTAATAATTAAAAAGAGGTTTTATAAAACAAATGTTTTTTTTTTAAAATTTGTTTTGTTTTGGGAGGTGGGTGGCGGGGGCCACCGCACCCCCCTGTGCGGTACCCACTTGTACAGTGGGCTCGCAGGGTACCCATTGTCGCCAGTGGGGCAACAGGCTTTGGCGCAGGGTTTTAAGGAGTGGAGTGGGGCCGAGACCCCCCAATGTATATTTAATTTAATTTATTTTTATTATTTTTTTTGTTTAGTTTAGTTTTAAAAAAATTTATTTTATTTAATTAAAGTTATATTATATTTAGTTTAAATTTATTGTAACTTTAGTTATATTTAAGTTGTTTAAATATTAGTTTAATTTTTATTTATATTTAATATTTGTTAAGGGTTAATTAGTGTTTTAATTAATATATGTATAATTATAATCTATATTTTTCATAATATTTTTGAAATATTCTTAACATTTATAGTTAAGTGGGTTTTCTTATGTTGTATTTTGATTTATTAAATCATTAAATGATACTAGTATTGGCAGATCAATATTGGGTGTTTTAAGGTATAATGTATTTTTGTACCTGATGTAATGATAGTATGGATTTTTAGTAATTATTAATAGATTAATTTATATATGGTAATTTTATAAATTAATCTATATAGGAGCTATATTTGCATGTTCTTGAAGATTTAATTATAATCTATTAGTAATTTTATAGGATAAATGAATTTGCATAACTGGGGTTATAAATTTGTTTATCGCCATGTTATCAATGCATTTTGATTAGCTCTTCTGGATATGTATTTTACAATGTCATGATGTACTATTTTGGAATGATGTGTATAGTCCTTTCTTTTGTGAACCTTATCATGTTGGGAGTCTATTAGGGTTTTGGGACTTGATTCGTCATGGAGTCTTGCATGGATTTCCAGTGCATGTTTCTTATTATGTTAAGTTGGTTCATTTCTCTTTTTTGAACCTAGTGTCTTCTGAACTTAGGATATGTGATCCTTTGAGATTGTCTCATATTGTTATGGATAGTTGAGAACCAGTAGTTCCTATAGGGGTAGGAACCAGTTTATGAGTTCATGAGATTATTGTTGTCACATAGGTTTGCACCCTTGCTGAAAGCTTCTCTAACAGCAACCTAGTGAAACATGGAATCAACCTCCAAGCTGTGGGACTTGAACTACGAGGTTGAATCTCTGGAGAAGGCCGGCTTCCT
>MU226473.1:2588353-2620632 GCA_018584345.1 Thuja plicata
CAGCGGGTGCGCGACAGCAATTTTCCTTACTCGGTCGCACAATCGCCCAGAAATGACTCAGTCTTTCACTTTAACAACGAGTGCGTGATGAGCTCTTCTCCCTCTTGGTCGCGCACTCAGAAACCATTTTCCCCCAGTGCGCATTTCCCAGTGACTGTGCGACGAGCTCTTTTTGTTTCATCGCACACCCGCGCTCTGGTTTTCTATTTGCTTTATGTTTGGTGACTGAGCGACTATACTGCTCTTCCAGCTCATCGCAGACTCGCAAGGTTCTCATCCTTCAACTGCTCAACCATAGCGACTGACCGACAAGCTGATATCTCCTTCGGTCGCTCGGTCGCTGCCTCCTTATCCCTTTGAAAATTATCTGCATGAGTGCGCGACGAGCCCAACTATCACCGTGGTCGCCCAGTCGCACTCTGTCCTCCCTTGGTCCCTTTAAGTCAGCGACTGCGTGACATCATCTGCTTCAGCTCGGTCGCACAGTCGCGACCTATTTTGTCTTTGCATCCATTGGCGAGCGACCGAGCGACGAGCTCTTTTTCTTGCTCGTCGCGTAGTCGGGGGCTGCATTTCCTTTTTTAATTTTGATCAATGAGTGTGCGACCACCTCCTCTCCAGCTCATCACGCAGTCGGGGGGAGAATGAACTTAAGCAAGAAAAGGCTGCGACTGAGCGACAAGCGCGATTGGCAGCTCGTCGCGCAGTCGCACAACTTAAAATCTGAGCCAAAAGTTAAAATGCGATTTGACATAAGGCAAGATTTGAAAAGGGGTGAGCCATTTTGGGCGGGAAAACACAGAAGAGGCCAAAATGCAAGAATGAGGAAATTTGGTCAACAATTATATTTGACCTTGAGTTTAGGGGGTGGTTAGCTAGGAGCATCTTAGGGGAGTGGCTTACAATAGGATTCTAGGGCCCAAAGAGGCCAGTCCAGGGTGACCTATTGTAAGTTTGTTAATAAGTGATAACTTAATAATAAAACTAAGGGTTTACATTAATTACAAGATTGATCATGATGCCTCACTCATGCCTTGAGTGCTTGTAAAGACTGAGGATAAGAATGGGATGATACCTAGAGAGTAGGTATGATTAGATTCCTCATCTTCATGAGAGGGTATTCTAGTTCCGCATGTGTTATGTTAAGGGTCTGGGGTCCAGAGTGGCCAGTCCAGGGTAACTCAAGTGATTGACCATGTGATGACACTCTGATAGAATGTAGCCTTAGCCTCCTCCATAGGCCCTATTGTACCTTTTATGGTTGTGTCTTTGACATTTGGCTTTTGGATTCAGTATTTGGTTTATGTTGGTGTTTTCAATATCTTATGTATGTTCCACTATCTTTGGATTGTGTACCTTGCTTTATCTTGGATTTCCAGTTGTCTTGATCTTTCCATCCTTATACTTTGTCTTTAGTCTTTCTCGTTGTGATAAAAAATCTTCTAGGATCTTCCTATATGTTCTTTATGATGGCTTGTATACCTTTGATTTCCTTCATGTTGTATACCCGTGTGAGTGGGGCTGTTATTATCTCCTCAGCATGGTGGGAGTGGACCTTTGGTTCCACGCGGTTGGGTGGTAGTGATTCTTATTACCATTGAGATCTGACAGTTCTTCTTCATGCTTGGATGGTCCTTGTTGTAGTTATATCTTCTGATTCTTATGGAGACTGGATCAGTTTCATGAGTTGCATATTTGTAACCATATGTGTATATTGGATGACATCCTTTGGAGGATGTATTGTGTTTTTTTCATCATGTTTATCTTTAGAGGTTTTGATCTTATCATATCAGTTGTGATCTTATAAGAGTGTATCAAATGTGATACCTATGTTAGTTGTTGTATCATACTTGTATTAGAGTGATTACTACATACCCTACGTCATATGTAGAGGATGTAAGTTATGAGATGTATATTATGGATTCAGTTGATGGATCCTTTATGATTGCTTCTTTATATTTGTCCTTCATAGATTATTTTTCTTAAGTAATTCTACGTCAAGGAACCCTCAAGAATTGTTATCTATGGTCAAGTTGTACTTATGTATATGTCATGTATCTCATTGCATTGCTTCCACATTGTTATCATTATTGTTTGTAAACATTTTTAAAAAAAATTATCCTGTTAACTCAGTGTTAGGTTTAGGTTACTTCTCCTGGGTTCCCTAGAGGGGCAGTACATTATTTTCAAAATGCCTTCTTCGTGGTAATGTCAGTTTTTACAAGATCACATTACATCAAGGCAATCCTATAAGAAGATGAAACTTACCTTGGGAAAGAGGTACCTTTTCCATGTGAAATACTTGCTTCCTTACAATAGCCTATTGAAATAGAAAAGGAAATGGAACCCGAAACAATGGCATTTCCCTATGGATATACGATCCTAATCTCATTAATCCTGTTAATGAAGCCAACAATGCTCATAATGAAAACTGTGATGGTGGAAACAATAATGGGAATAATAATAGAAACAATGGGGAAAGAAATGGTGATAATAATGGAGGAAATAATGGAAATGATGGAAGAAATAGGGACCATTAAGATGAAGAGGCCACTGAAGAAAGAGTAAATGAAGCAGCCTAAATTCCTTTTTTCTGAAGATCATGGAAAAAATCTTAGAAAGAGATAGGGAGAAATATTTCTTTGACCTAGCTCAAGCAGGAGTAAATCTCCCTCATGATTATGACATGTCTAATTTAAAGAAGAATGAGGAAGAAGAAAATCCAATTGCAATAATGATTAAACAATTCAAGATTCTCCAAATGCAATTGGATAACATAAAAAAAATGGTGTCTCCTTGAAGCCATTCTCAACTGAAGCTATATGTTTGTTTCCATTTGATAAAATTTTAATTATGTTACCATTCCCTTCTAATGTGGTCTTTCTGAAATAGGATAGATATGAGGGATAATATGATCCACAAGAACAAGTAATTTTGTGCATTAATCTTGTAATTTATGCATGATACTACTTATTTAATGCGATTGTTTCGAAGAAGCCTAGGAGGGCTAGCGATGGAGTGGTTGTCAAAATTACCCTCGAGAATTAGAACATTTGAGGATTTAGCATCAAATTTCTGACTCATTATTCTTATAACATCAAACATGAAGTCACCATGATCAATTTGTGTAACACAAAACAAAGAGACGGAGAAGCATTCTTGATTTTCCTACAAATGTGGAGAGAAGTATTTTCTCAATATCCTAGGGGTGTGCTAGAAAAAGAAAAGATGGACATCTTTATGAATAGTTTGAACACAGAAATGAACTATCGATTAGGACTCCATTGTCCACATACCTTTGATAATTTAATTGAAAATGGGGTTACAATAGAGGAATTTGTTTTAAAAAGTGGAGAGATCATACTTTACAAGGAAAATAAGAGTATTCCTAACAATCACAACAATTTCAACAACACTAATTGGGACCCTCTTAACAACAATCGGTTTTGGTTAAAAAAAATCAACAAGGGCCTTGTTAATGATTGATTTGTTGAAGCAAATAACTTAAAAGCTACTCCTTTTAATCTTACAAGAGGATCTAACCAAGAAAATAATGTCAATAAATCAACAAAGATCACTTTCAAAAACAACTTTTTGAATAATCAAAAGGCTAACAAGGCAAAACCTTTCTTTATTATCTCACCAAGAAGGAAGTTCACACCCTTGGTTGAACCTCTTGAGAATACTTTGAGAACTCTTATTGCTAATAATATTATTGCTTTTCTAGAATCACAGCCTTATGAACCACAAGTTAAACCCTCATGGTGGAATGACACCCATCATTGTGAATATCATCAAAATAAAGGGCATAAATCAAATGAGTGCATGAGGTTAAAATGTGTGGTGCAAGATTTAATAAACAATGGTGTGATCAAAGTGGAGGAGCCTCAAAACAAAGAAGATCATGTGGCCTTTAAAACTCTTTTCTTCAGTCACGAGAAGTGGGAATCTTCAAATAACAATAAAAACAACAAAAGAGGAAATGATAAATTCAATTTTGCACATAGCTATGATAATGTTATCAATTCCTTATTGGGATATGAGAATACTATCAATGTCATTGTCATAAAAGACCAACCATCTAAAGAAACCTCTAATGTTTTTACTAGGGGGAAAGCATCAAAGATAATGTTACAAGGAACTATCCCTAAGAGAACTTTACCTAATCAATCATAATCTTCTTCAAGACAATAAAATATTGTGGATCAATTGCAAAGACGCACACACAAATCTCAATCTTGGAATTATCAAAATTTTCATGAAATCATAAGGAGATTTTGGAAAAGGCTCTTATGGAAACAAATGTTCCTGATAACTTGGATGTGGATAGATTTCAAAACATGGTTGGTCATATTATTAGACCTCATTGTTTATCTTTTCTCGAACAGGATGATATGTCTATTAACCATCCCCAAAATCTCCCACTACATATAGAAGTTATGATACAAAAAAAACCATGTCAAAAGAGTCCTCATTGATGGTGGAGCTGGTCTAAACATTTGTACATTGAGTCTAGTAAAAGCCCTAGGGTTTTCCGAAGAGGTCGTTGATTCAAAGAAGAAGATTACCCTTAAGGCCTATGATGATGAAGAATTTTTTTCTAAAGGAATGGTGATTTTTCCCATCCAAGTGGGATCAATTCAAAAACATACCATTTTCCAATTTCTTGACATAAAATTGACTTACAAACATCTTTCTAGGGAGGTTGTGGATCCATGAAATGAAAGCATTACCTTCAACTTGCCACCAATGTATCAATTTCCCATACATGGGGGAGGAAATAACTATAGGTGGAGACTCAAATACCTTCCAATATTGTAACATTTTCTAACCTGTGAATGAGTCTTTCATTCCACATAATAGTGAAGGGGCTACATCAAGTGCTTCTAATGAGGAAATTCAAGGAAAGGTTCTTAGCCAACTTTGAGTACCAACTTAAGACAAGATAAAAATAACTCATCTACATCAACTAAGGGTAAAGGGAAAGTTAGTTTTTTAGATGAAGGTACCAAGAATACTAATGTGAGTGCTTCACATAAAAATGAGGACAATTCAAAATCCTTTAGAGTTGAAAAAGAAGAAGCCAAAGAGACACATTATCAAAAGATGAAAAATTTAATGCACAACTTTGAAAAATAGTGCAAAATCAAACAAAAGGGGGTAGGAGAATATTATGTGTCAATTTTTTAATTTATCTACTTCCCAAAATTCACATGGACGACCATCTACTACTCATTCAATGGAAAAATACAATGCACATTTTGTAAGAGCTAGTGATCCCTCATCCATGGAAGAAAAAGACAAAGAAATTTTGAAATGGCTATACAAAGATTATGAGACCTCAAGTTCTTATACAGAAAGGGTCCAACATGTTAGCATCCAAACATATCAATATGGAAGAGGTTACCAATTTATGAAAAAGATGGGGTGCAAAGGAAGAGGACCTTTGTGCATAAGGAATAAAGGGTTGTTAGAGCCTATAAACCCTCCTTGGATATATAAAGAGGAAAAATATAGGATAGGATATCATGAACAAGGAAATAGTTAAAAGAACTCCCACAAATATTATCAACACATCCACATGGTAGATTCAAAAAGTGAGGATGATTCTGCAAAATATGAATGTGATTCATTTTTTGAGGCCTCTTGTCATGACAAGGAGGTACATGTGATTCATAGCTATGCTCCCATACCTAGTGAAACTAAATAGTCGAGTTTTGATCAATGATTGAGTTATAATCAAAGGCCTAACATTCATCAAGAATTAGGGTCAAGATGGGAATCAAATGGAACTTGTTGGGTGGGTGAATCATGGGTACCTTCACAAGTAGGATAATCTAACATTAGGTTTAACCCACGATATTTTTATCCACAAGAAACCCAATAGGACTTAAGTGAGGAAGATTTCAATCCAATTTCTATGGAACATCTTGAGAAAGCCCATGTTATATAATTAAGTGATACAATGTATGAACCTCATAACAAAGTCACGTCCTTAAACACCATGGATAAGAACTTACCCAATGAGCTAATTGATTGGGACCTAACCGAGCCAACTGACATACTTTTATTTCCTAATGACCATTTAGTGGCCCTACACCTAAATGCAATTGAACCCTCTTTCATCAACAAATTCAATTAAAGCACAACAATGGAAGGAAGTGGCAAATATCTTAGTCCAAAAGGAAAAAAAGAAAAGAAATAAAAAATGAAATGGTCTAGTGGTAAAAACCATAACATGGTGGTACTAGACCCCAAAAAGTAAAAATAAAGGATGTTTTTGAAGGTGAAAACCCAATTGTGGCACCTAAGGAAGAGATATTGGAGACTCTACCTGAACATGATGAAGAAATGTCTCCCATATTTATTGAACCTACATAGAAGGTAAACATTGGCATTGAATTAGAACCCAAGTTCATACATATTGCAACTTCATTGACTCCAGTTGAAAGGCAATATTTCATCATTTTCTTCATAGAAAAGAAAGTAAATTTTGCATGGTCTTATGCAGATATGCCAGGGCTAGATCTGAGCTTCATTATGGATCATTTAAATGTAAGACCTTGGGATAAGACAGTTAAACAAAAGCTAAGAGAGATGCATCCTCATATAGCCTTATTAGTCAAAGCAAAATTGGAGAAGTTACTAAAAGCTAGTTTCATAAGGGTTATAGCCTATCCTGAATTGGATATCCAATATTGTACTAGTTTTAAAACATGATATATCAATCAGAGTGTGCACAGATTTCTGAGATCTCAATTTATCATGCCCAAAGGATGATTTTCTATTACCAAGCATTGATGCTATAATGGATTTGATAGCATGACACTCTATGTTCTCCCTTATGGATGGTTTTAGTGGATATAACAAAATAAAAATAATGCCACTAGAGGATCAAGATAAAATAGATTTTACATGTCCTTGGGGTACCTCTTGTTGGAATGTCATGCCCTTCAACCTTAAAAATGTTGGAGCAACTTATCAAAGGGCGATGACCACAATTGATGCATAAGTTTCATGAAGACTATGTAGATGAAATTCTAGCCATATCACATACAAGGAAAGATTGCCTACCAATCTTGGAGAATATTTTCACAAGGCTAGATCAATTTAATGTAAGGTTAGATCCCCAAAAGTGTGCATTTGGGGTATAATCTGGAAAACTGTTGGGCTGCATAGTTTGTGCAAAAGGCATAGAATTAGATCCTAAAAATTATCAAGCTACCAAAAATAATAAGCCAACTAAGGTTACTACAAGGAAGGTTGCAATCCATAAGGAGGTTCATGTCCCAATTAGCCAAAAAGTGCCATTCTTTTACTCAACTTTTGCACAAGGACATAATTTTCAAGTGGGATACACAATGTGATGAAGCATTCTCATTATTGAAGAAATAATTGATGAATCCACCTATACTTATTTCACCAATTAAATACAAGCCATTACTCTTGTACATTTCATAAATAAATTGCTTTTTAGGGGTACTATTGCCTCAAGAAGATAAAGATGGAAAAGAAAAGGCTATTTATTACCTCAGCAGAACCCTGGTTAAATATGAACTCAATTATATATTCATTGAATGAGCATGCCTCATAGTAGTTTTTATTCCCAAAAAATACATCATTATATGTTGGTGCACAAGGTTAAGCTCATTGCTAAAATTGATCCTTTGAAGTATATACTTAGCAAAATAGCTCTCACAGGAAAACTGGAAAAATGGGTGATGGTGTTGAGCGAATTTGATATAGAGTATGTGGATAGAAAATTCATCAAAGGAGATGTCATATAAGATAAATTATAAGAGGATCCTCTAGTTGTTCATCATCCTATTCAAGTTGAATTTCTAGATTCAAAAATCATCAATGTTGAGATAAAAGCATGGAAACTCTACTTTGATGGATCATACATGCAACATGGCTCAGGGGTAGACATTCTTTTGATTACACCTCAAGGATACACAATTCCTAAGTTACATAAACTTCTTTTCCATGCACCAACAATATTTCCGACTATGAAGCTCTAGTCATAGGCCTCAAAATCGCTTTAGAATGGAAATTAATTGAACTACAAGTCTATGGTGATTCTCAAATAGTCATAAACCAAATCAATGATGAATATTAAAAAAAGGCTGACAAGTTGATGCCTTATAAGAGAATGATAGATGAATGGAAAAATATTTTTTATTTTTATTTTTGAGAAACAACCAAGGGAAAACAATAGAGGAAAAAATACCATGGCAACCTTAGCTGAGCACTTCTTCAAATGCCAGAACAAAATGCTAGATATGAATTATTGGTGGAAGAGTTGGCGATACCCACATTTGACCTTCCCAAATCATAAATCATATGCTTATTATTCAAAAATGAATCACCATGGTATGTACCTATTTTTACTTAAACCTAAAAAACCAAACATTTCCCTTGGACTAAACCTGTAACCAAAAAATATATTTTATACGCCAAGCTTCCCGATATACCATCCTTTCTGACACATTGTATCACAAAAGTCTGGACAGAATGCTTCGTAGATGTCTAGAGGACAAAGAATCAAAGTTATCCTTATGAGACGTTAATGAGGGAATATGAGGGTCTCATTATAGTGGGTTAAACTTAGCTAAGAAAATCCTTCGCATGGGGTACTTTTGTCCAACTCTAGAAAAATATGCTTGTGAGTTTGTGAAAATATGTTAGAAATGCCAATATTATGGGGATATGATTCATGTGCCAAAACAAGAGCTACACCCAATGAATACACCTAGGCCCTTTTATCAATGGGGGTTTGACTTAATAGGGATGATTTATCCACCTTCATCCAATGGTCATAAATATATCACAAATGCAATGGATTATTTCACTAAATAGGTAGAAGTTGTGCCTTTGACAACTATAATGGGAAAAAAATTTCAATGTTTATCCTAAATCAAATCATTTGTACATATGGAATTCCTCCTTCTATAATAACCAATAATGGAAAATAGTTTAAAAACAAGGATATGGATGAACTATGTGACAAGTTTCATAGTATACATCATTCTTCTTCAATCTATTATCCTCAAGGGAATGGTCGAGAATAAGAAACAAACAAGAACATACTTAAGCTTTTGAAGAGAACAGTTGACAATTAAGGAAGGAATTGGCATGTACAATTGAACCTAGCATTATGGGCATATAGGACAAGCATAAGAACACCAACTGGTGCAACACCTTTTTCATTGGTTTATTGAGCAGAGGCCATTTTACCTTTAGAAGTTGAGATTCCATCCTTGAGAGTATTCTTACATGGTTTGATAATAGATTAAGATTATAGGGTTGCTAGACTTCAACAACTTGAGCTAATAGAAGAACACCTAACTTAGACATTTGAACATCTCAAGGTATGTCAAAATTGAATTTCAAGGAACTATAATAATAAGATAAAACCTAGATTATTTCAAATTGGTGACTTAGTGTTGAGATAAAACACTAAGAATCAAGAATAAAGAGAGAAGAAAGGGAAGTGGGAAGAAAATTGGTTAGGACCCTTCATTATAACATAATCTTTTGGCATGATAACATATAAGCTAGTTGATTGTGATGGAGATGAGTTGCAAGAGCCTATCAATAGAATTCACTTAAAGATGTTTAGCTTCCTTAATAGTAGCAGTTCGCAAAAATATAGCATCATCCAAAAAATATTGGTGGGAGTAGACCTGAAGAGAGGAGGAAGTAGAGAGACCTTTTTAACTACCTTGTTCCACCAACTTACAAATACACCTTCCTAAACATCTAGCCATTATAACAAAAAGAATTGGAGATAAGGGATCTCCCTGCCTAAGACCCCTAGCAGCTTTGACGAAATAAGTAGGGGATCCATTAATAATGACCAAAAATGTAGCAAAAGATACCAGCTTCATGATAATATAAATGTTTCTCAAGCTAAAGCCAAAGGAAAACAAAACCTTTTGCAGAAAGGACCAGTCCACTCTATCATAAGCTTTTGACAGGTCCAGTTTCAAGAGGATTCCCTGCTTTTTTGAAACCACCAGAAAATGAATTTTTTCATGAACAATAATGATTGAGTACCAAAAAAAAATTCCAGGACAAACCCATTCTGTTGAGGGGATATGAAAGAAGGTAGCAAAGATAGCAACCTGGATGTGAGGACTGTACAAATGATTTAATAAAAATAATTACATAGGCTTATAGGAAGAAATAAATTTACGGAGTCAACACCTGCAATCTTTGGGACCAAAATAAGGAATGTCCCATTGATCTCCTTAAGGATGCTTCTAGCACCAAAACATTCCTTTACAACACAGGTAACATCCCTCCTCACTATATGCCAATACTTATGGAAAAATAATATAGGGAAACCATCAAGTCCAGGAGACTTATTACTTTCAAAGGATAAGACTGCAACTTTGACCTCATCTCCTAAGGGAATAGACGAAAGGTAAGTATTATGCTCCTCTCCAAGGACTAGGGGGATACATTACAGAAAGCTATCCTAGGTCTCCAGGTTTAGGTTCTTCTCATTAGTAGGGAGATCAGAGAAATAATTCTTACCTTCCTTATAAATATTCTCCTCCTCTTTTATAATCTTATTCTCCTTGACCAAGTGATAAATCATGTTAGCTACTTTATGCTTCATTGTATTCATATGGAAGAATCTTGTGCTCTTACCACCAACTGTTAACCAGAGGGTCTAGGATATTTTTTTAAGAAGACCTCCTCCTTATCTATAATATCATGAAATTTCTTCAACACTTCATTCTCTTCCATTATGGAGATAGTAGAATAACCTTCAGTTTGAAGCTTATCCTGAATATCTTTCAGCTCAAGCTGAGTAGTAGATTTGGAGGCAAAGATATCTCAAAAAACCTACTTATTCCATTTCTTAATGTTGTCCTTAATATACCTTAGTTTCTTAACTACCTTAAACATTTATGTTCCTTCAACAACAATCTTCCACCAAGCCCCAATCATTTTTTCCAAATTTGGATGCATGGTCCACATTTTCTCAAATCTAGAAGGAAAATTACATTTTCCTTGAATAAGATTAGACAAGAACAAGATAGGATAGTGGTCTGACCCAATCCTAGCATGGGTAGCCACAGTATAGTTATAGTGGGAAAAATAATCATTATAGATAAGGGCTCTATCCATCTGTACCTGGATTAAGGCATCACATGTCTATGTGTTGGTCCAAGTATACTTAGCACCCTGTAATTCAACATCACGAAGGGCTTGTGCCTTGATAAAATCCATAAGATCCATTCTATTGTCTAGTTGTGAAGGTATTCCACTAGATTTCTCTTGATCCTTTAGGGGAGTGCTGAAGTCTCCTATAATCATCCATCTATCTGTACTAAAAATTATTCTAGAGGCAGCAAGCCTCTTCCAAAACTTACTTCTATCAGCTCTAGTATTTGGAGCATATATATTCATTAAGATCTAGGATGTACCATCTTTTATATATTGGACTCTTATAGAATCCATTTTATGGTCTTGATAGATTAGCTATCCATTAATATGATTGAGATTCCAAAAGGACACAATTCCTCCTAAAGCACCCTTTGAACTACCCCCACTAAAACCACTATTCTTAAAAATTTTAATTTTCTCTACCTTATTGTTAGCCATTTTTGTCTCCTAAATTAAAAAAATATCATGATTATGATCTCTAACTAAGTTCCTAAGAATATCCTACTTATGAGGACTGTTAAGTTCTCTCATATTCCAAGAAATAATCTTCATTTCCTTTTTAGAGAGAATACCTCGTGGATGGTAAGTTGGGTACCATCCGCAATGTTTCTACAAGCCTCATGTTGCCTTAGTTTAGAATTTGGTGGTCTTCCTAGAGAGGACATTTGCAACCCCACATCCACCTTCATATAGCTAGTTTTGACTAAGGTATTGATTCCTCTAATTTTCCTCTACATATATGGTATCGATGTCTTGATTAAGTCTTTCCTCCTCTTGTCTATAATTCTTCTCATAGGAATATTATATTACTAGATCTAAAGACCCCTTCATTTAATTTTCCTCATAATAAGTGTCCTCCCTAATATCTGGGTTATCTCCATTTCCTTCCACTTCCTTAGTTTTAACCCTATTATCTGAGTTATCCTCGTTTCCTTCCATTTTTTCTTCCTCGTTGCTCACCTCTTGTACATTTCCATCTAATATCTCTTTAGATAGATTTGTCTTCACTTTCCACACCCTATTATTTGTGGGTTTTCTATTTTTTTCCTTTAGTGTTGAGGGATAGTTCTTTGCCCAATGACCAGCTTTCTTACAGTGAAATAAGGAAAAAGGAATAGATTCATATTCAATAATTTGAATCCACTCACCTAATTTAGAGACTATCTCCATTGTAGTAGCCACATATGTATCTTGCACTAAACCTACACAAATTCTCACATAGGTTAATCTCTTCCTTGATGTAGTCATTGGATCTATATACAATAGTTCACCAAAGGAGTTCACAATCCCTGAGAAAAAATATTGAAACTAGTATTTCATCTGTAATCTTGGGAGATTAACCCAGACCAGAGCTTGAACACAAAAAGATTCATCCAAATCCATTTTAGGGTACCATTTTTGAAGACCTAGAGACATTTTACCTACCATCCATGGGCCATCACAAAGAATATGGGACTTATCTTCCTCACACGATAATGAGAAAGAGAAATAAACTTTTGACATTGTTGAAAGTTCAACCTGACCCTTCAGAATCCACTTTCACTTAGCATAGGCTCTTACCACATCAATAATACCTATGGGTCCTAAGAACTTTCCTACAAGAGATTTATCCATCAGTGCTATATTCTACTCTATGAATGGGTCCAAGATAACAATCACATACTTCCCAGAAGCCAAATCAGAAATATTCTTAACGTAGGGGAGATGGGACTTGCTGCTAGGTTTAATACCAAATAGGGAACATTTATGGGGTTGATCACCTGAACCAAAAGGCTCCATTTCACTTGGGATGGGCCCCCCACCTAGATCCTCATGACCAAACAAAACCCCAAAAAATGCACTAGCATCTTTCCTACCAGTAGCAGGAGGCTTATCCATAGACACTGCAGATCTTGTACCATCATTCTCTCCTTTAGCAGCCTAACCCAAACTAGAAGTCTCATTCCCACCATAGGAACCATTTGAAATCTTCACACTCCTACTCTCTCTCCCACTCAACATCTCTCTACAATATTGTAATGTTTGATAGTTATTGGCGACAATAAAAATAATTTGTGCAATGTTTTCCATGACTAACAAATTGAGAAGACAAAACTTGACTATTTGGGACCTTCATATACAATTCAAAAACTCATCCTATTGGGCCAACTATACTCTTCATGCATGCATACGATTTCAGGGATATCCAAAATTGAGATTACATACTTTACTTTGTACAATGTCTTCCAACAGTCAAATAATCTGAAGACATACTATAGTCTTCCTCCATGCATGTCGTTACATATGATGCCAAAATGAAGCATCTATGAATTATTGTGTATACTAATTTTTCTATTATCCTCATACTGTGTATGAGGATTTCTCAACATGTTGGGATCAAGCTAAAACATGAAAGGTTAGTGGGTTAGCACGTTAAATTGATTCAAATCTTGTACAAGCAAGCAAACAACAAAGAAAACCAAATACCATCTGATTAAGCATGAAAAATGTATGCACCATATTTAAAATTGTTTGATTTTCTCATGGAATGGAGTTTGGATGTGCTCTCTCAAACACACATGGATAAATCCCCAAGATAATGCAACTACAAATGCCAAATTGATGGGAGAGGAGAGATTCAAGAGCTAGTATGAAGAACTAGTCTCAAATCTTCCTCAAGATGATGATTTAAAAGTGCAATGAAAGAAGCTAAGTTCATTCACCAAATTATCCTAACATGTGATTTAAGTAAATAACTAAAGTAGAAAACATGAAAAAAAACTATGAACTCTATAACTAAATTAGCATGTTAACACTGCAAGAGTGAGAGATGAAATGAAAGAGGAGAAGGCCTCTATTTATATATTTTTGGAGGAAGGAGAGAGGCTTGGATGAGGTGGCACCTATGTGGCATCCATGTAGAAGCCACATAAGGGACACAAAAGCTTGGAGGAGAGGTCAACTTTAGCATTAAATGATTTGTGAGGTTCAAGGTTTCTCAGAAATGTGTGAGAAACCTTGGAGAAAGGAGTGGGAGACAAGGTGGTAAGATAATTTAAGAGAGTTGGGTGGCTCTCTTGGGATGAGTTGCTCACACATGTGTGAGCACTCCATCAGGACTAAAAAGGTTAGGAATCACACTTTTAAGTGTGATTAGTGTGTGTTTAAGTGGGAGAGTAGGTTTATTAAGAGAGATAGGTAGGGGTAGGGTAGGGGTAGAGTATGCTTAGGGTAGGATTATAGATTGGATTAGTAGGTTTCAAGGTAGGGTTTAGATTATTATCCAAATTAGATTTGAATTAATCATAGTTTAGAATATTTAAGAGGGTGAGGGATTTTTAATAAATATGAATTTATTAAAAGGGGTTTAAAGGAAAATATATTAAATTAAATACATTAGGATAGTATTTAGATTGTATTTAAATACTAGTAGGAAAACCATTTAATTAATTAAATTAAATAGCTGGATAAATAAATAGGAAATATTAGTTTAATGAATATTTTTGGACGCCTACATTTTTCCCCTCTTTGATGCAGTGCCACAAGAGGCATTGAATCAAAGAAAATAAAAATAAGTTTCCTCAGAAGAATTTGGGTTTCTAGGAGTCATGCTGAAGCGATGACAATATGAGGTTGTGCCCCCTCGAGAAAAGAACGTAATAAGCCTGAAGTATTATGGAATTTTCTTGAAGAAGGATGCAAATAGGGGAGAGAAGGGGAATAGTGAATAAATAGAAGCCTTTTTGAAGCATGAAAATGCAATCATGGTACTAAATGAAGCTAACATAACTTGGGGATTAAATTGTGTTAAATGTTGGAGAGAAAACCCTAGTTTGATATTGCAAGAAGAGGTATGCACCAAGTGTTAGGAAATACAAATGAAATGGTTCATTTGCATGGACTAGATGCACAAACAGAAGAGGGAGATTTAAGAACATGAATGTAGATTGTGTGGAGATGATGGAACTAATGTTGGGACACTCATAGGGAGACCGAGTACAACCAAGACATTGCTAAAGACTTGGTGGAAAGTGTACTAGACCCTGCCCCTAGGAAGCCTAGCATTATCATAACCGTGTAAATGACAAAGATACACTTAAACACCAACAAATAGATCATATTGAAAAAGACACATGTATCAATAGACACAATTCACTACACACCAAGATATAGGAGATCTAGATGGTGATGAGGAGGTTTTGACTGACACAAGATAAAATCAACAAAGAAGGCCTCATGACCAAGCAATCATTTAGTCCAAAGTTCTTTCCATGAAAAGGAGGGTATTGTAGACACCCTAAAATGGATAGGCTTGTGACTTTACATTAAAAAAACACTAACTTTCATCTATTAATTAATGGTTTTTTAATCATTAATTAATCATCTATTTTCTTCTAAATTCATTTCCCCAAATCATTTAACCAAACTCCCAAAATTAATTAAATAATTAATTTTATTTAATTGATTAATTATCATCAATTAATTAATTAAACTCAATTTCCTATAGTTTAAATCCAAATATTTAAACTTACTAATTAAACTCTTCCAATTAAATTAATTTAATTTCATCAAATAAAGCAATTCTTAATTAAAAAGAATTCAATTATCTCACATGTTGAAAACAATTATTAAATAAATGAATTAAATACGCATTTATCCTCAAAGAGATAACTCCAATTAGATCACATGGGTTACTCCACCCATCTCTCCAGTCCACATGGGTAACTTCACCCACCTCTTCAGTTCAAAGAGGCAACTCATAATTAGCTCTTCAGTTAACCAAACCCTATCTCCTCTTTACCAAATGAAGAGGTGGAGTTTACTGAGGACCTCTCCTGTTCCTTTTGATCTCAATCGTTCATCTCCCCATCTCTGGGATTGATCTCAACCGTTCATATCATCACCAATTCCTATATAATAAACCCTTCATAACCATTTGAAGGGTTCAGGATTTCAATCTCTCGTGTGCCATTACTTTTTTAATTTGGTTCTAGCATTCAAGCCATCTTGCGACCACACACACACATTTCAATTATCAAATTCTAAAAGCTTCTCAAGTCATAGACGCTGCCCCGCCAATACTGAGCATCAAGAATAGCATTTCGGAAAGAGTAGAGAGAAACAATAGAAGCTTCAAGAAATGTGGGGTTTGCATTTATTTGTCTTCCTTTCTCTTGCTTGTACATTTTATTGCTCACATTTCTGTTATTCATTTAGTAGTCATTATATACTCGATTTGCATTCATTTGCGAAACCTTTGCTACTAACCCTCACCTTTGGAAAGCTGTGGGAACCACAGAGAGAGGCGTACATTTTGGTGAACCCGACGTGAATCAAACGGCCCAAATATCTCTTGCAGATGAAGAAATGAATTGATCAACCATGGTCGTACGATCGTAAATTTAAAAATTGCACTTTTCTTTGACATTTGTACTATTTTGTAATTGCTGGTATTTTTCCGCAATAGTCTATACTGTGCTGCAATTGACTGGTTTAATACCGCAATTGATTGTAGGCTTTCGCAGTTACTCTATCCATTTCTTCTCTTCTGACTTCTGGTATTTTTTTGCAATTGCAAGAATTTTTTCACATTTGTCTGATCCATGCCGCAATCAACAACATTTTACCGTAGTTGCCAGTTAATTACCTCAATCGACAGAAGTTTTCCGCAGTTGCCATTTATTTACTGTAATCGACAGAAGATTACCGTAGTTGCAGGAAGATTGTCACAATCACAGGAAATATTGCAAATATTAGATCCAAGTCTTCTGCCCATTTGTTTCTAAATTGACATTCTTTTCAGTTTCTATGCAGGATTGGATCAAAGTCATCAAGGACAGAGGAAGGTAAGTTTTGGTAAGCATCATTTCGTTATTTCAAAGTTTCACATATTCTCATTTTGCAAATAATCCTTTTTGGTACTAACTTTTTTAAACAAACACAAACTAAAAGGAATTCATTTGTCGATTTGGGTTTAAAAAGAACAGTGCTTGCAAAACATCTCACACCTCATATTTTAGATTTGGGCTTAAAATTGACGTGGGGTTTAAAATTGAACAAAGGCAAAAAATCTTTCAATTTGGTGTATTAAAAATGAACAAGCAATCAACACCTACTTTTGGGCTTAAAATTGAACACTTGTGCTTGTATGTTGGTGTATCTTAGTTCACATTTCAAAATTTGGAGCTTAATCAATTTACCTCATGTCTTGAGTTTTGGGTGCACTTGCACAAACTGTTAGATTACAAACCTTTATTCTTTTTTAGAAAGGCCTATCCGGGGAATGCGCTTCTTCCTCGGAGAATGACCTTAAATTGGTAATCCTTTCGATCAGTATATAAACAAGGCGCAAACCAAAGTTCCATCTTATCTAGCGAAGCTCGGGTGAGGCATGTTGATGATAGTCTGGATTGGGTGAATATCCCTAAGGAGCCAGCATGATCAACTAGGCTCTTAAGTGAGTCACGCACGTACAAACTGATTGGAGAGACACCATGGACCCTTACTACAACCTTGATTAATTAGAGGCCAACCCATTTTATGTCCGAACAGATACCTTATTATAGTGCAAGGGGTTGCAGAATTTCCCCCCAAGATCCCCAACATATGTGTCCCATGGTATTTGTGTAGTGAAAGAGATCTTCACTCCATGGCAACAATACCTAGAAATAGCAAAAACACGGGCACCTATGTCATGGAACTTCGTGTCCTAGTAGCATGACAATTGCTATGTGAGCTACTGGACATTCAAGCATTGGGCCTATAACATTGTATTCTAAAGCCAATTTGACCTAGATTAATCTGATTGTTCGTTGTTGAGACCTCATGATAACCTTGCAACTTGAAAAAGTTGTAGAACATACACAATTTTAGTCTTCACTTTTCAAAACACAGTGTGTATTGTGCTTGTTCCTTTGATCAGTTTCTGAAAATGCAAAAAAAAACATCCAAACTGTCAAAATGAGTCAAACATGTTAAAGTCTAGGGTTGTAAACATCAACTATCTTGCAAATTAGAAGCCTTGTGTGATAAACTACCACAATTGACCAATCATTTTACCATAACCGGTGAAATTATACCACTTTTTGACCAGAGATACTATATTCCTATTTTGACCTAAAACCTTGAAAGAATTCTTCATTTGGTATCCAAAACTAGTGTCTATCTTAGGAAAATGTGAAGAACATTGTGTGAATCTCTAAACATTAAAGATTACCCTTTCTCTGTAAAGCATGATTATTGTCAAAAACATTGTTAGTTCAAAAGCTCAGACTCAAAGTATCTTGATCTCATCTTATCAAACATCATCATCTTTATCAAATTGACTTTGTCCAAGACAAAGGTCAGAAATCTTATATTTTATCATCACCACTTTGAGATCAAGTTATATCAAAATCTATCCTTAGAATTACCTTTGTCCAAAATATAACTCAGACTTTTTCTTAGAAAGGATCCTCTTCTTTTTTTGCTTTATATCACTTGTTTTAGTTACAAAACTTGGACCACACTATGTCTCAAACACCTCATGGAGGACCTTACACAAGGTCTAAGGCTAGAGCTCAACCTGATGAGTCATATATCAAATGTTTCCCCGCTTGGGAAATAGAGCAAGAGAATGATCCCTTCATGAACACCAGTTTTTCTCTATTCATTTAACAACCCTGTGGGGCAGCCTTTTTCCAAGATATCACAGAAGAAGAACTTGAAGATGTGGAACAAGATGCCTACTCCACCAAAGTAGTTGATGTTGTTGTAGAGAGGAACCCTAAATGTTACTTGGCCATGCTAATAAAGAAGGGAGTCAGAATTCAGTGTATCAACTATATTTCCCGAAAACCCTCTCACAGGTCAGAATACTACTTAGCTTCCCCAGATACTACCTGTTGTGTCACAAGTTTTTCCACCATTGGCCTTAACCACATCGACACAGACTGTATCCAATCAAACCAATGACCCGACCCAAGCCAGCACATCATCTACTCAAGGCATGACAAGATCACAACCAAGTAAACCCATGGTCACTAGTATGCCTCCACCCCTAATCTCATAGCCAGCGCAGTCCAACTCTCATGCTATGCCTTCCATCCCACCAAACACCAGTTGTTCTGAAACTATGTTTCTGCTGCAATCTATCCACACTAGCCTTGGGATCAACACATCATGTCCACAAGGATCCATCTTTGCAGGACCTATTTACAGTCAAGGCCCACCCAAATCTACGTCTTTGCCCATTTCGACACTCGCCCAACCTCTACAATAGCAACCCCAGCTTCAGTTGCCTCATATCCAACCTCCACAATAGCAACCCCAACTTTAGTTGCCTTAGTTCCAACACCTGCAACAGCAACCCCAGCTTTATTTGCCTCATATCCAACCTCAACAATAGCAACCCTAGTTTCAAACCCAACCTCAGCAGCAGCAATACCTACCCCAGCATTATCAACCCCAATTTCAGTCACAACAGCAAACACTTCAAAACCCACCATGGACTACTCATGTCCCTACAGTTACAAATCACTCGGTGGGGAATCAATATCAAGTCCCTAGGATGAAATCCTATGTTCCTACTCAAGGGACATAGAGGCGCAGCCTAATACCCACCACGGCACAAAGGAATGTCCACATGCATCAGCCGCAATATCAAACAGACATGCTAATGCAACAAATGAAAACCCTTCAAAACCAAATGATGGATATGTAAAATTAGGGGAAAACTAAATCCTATACCACAGAGGATCTATACCCATACCCCTTTGACCATTCTCTTCAAATGTCTCCATTCCCAAACCACTTCTCAGTGCCAAAATTTGACAAGTATAGGGGCATCACTAACCCTATTGAGCATATATGAGAGTTCTTTACTAGTTGCGTCCAAGTTGCTCATGATGAGACATATCTAATGCGACTGTTCCCACAAAGTTTGGCCAAACCAGCAATGGAATGGTTCTCACATCTACCTCATGGCATTCAGTCTTGGGGAGAATTGGCTGAGAAGTTCATAGCTCACTTCAATCATAACATCGAGCGCAAGGTCAACATCAAGGACCTTTGCGACATTAAAGAGAAAGATGGAGAGTCCTTTGTGAAATTCCTACAGAGATGGAGGAACACGAAAAACCATATAACATATGATGTGCCTAAACAAGACTTGATAGTCATGTTTGTTGACAATCTGATCCCAGACATGTCATTCACAACAGAGCTATAGTTAGCTCCAAACTTCACAGAACTCATTGAAAGAGGAGTTTGTTGTGAGCAAAACTTGGTCAAATGAGGTATCCTTGCAGATCCTACACAAACAAACACAAATAAGAATGCAACGGAAAAAGGTAAGTGGTGGAACAAGAAGAAAAATGTCACTAGCAAAGGTGTCATTGATGTAAAGATGGTCAACTACGCGCAACCCAAGGTGTCACTACAAGGCACACCTATGGCAAACCAAAACTCCACAGGGCCCACTCAACAAGTATACACCCAAAACCAACCTCCCCCAGTACAAGCAGCTGCTATGTCAAATAGTCATCAACAGAATCAACGCAAACCACGGTTTCAATTCCAACAATGAGATTTCACACCATTGGGAGAGCCAATAGAGTCAAATTTACGTAAGCTAATACAATAAAACACTATCACTCTCCCAGAAATCAGAGACTTTGAACAAGAGGAAAACAAACCAAGGTGGTATAATGACAAAGACTTCTATGAGTTTCATCGGGTCAAGGGGCACAAAACAACCAACTGCTACCGATTGAAGCATGCTATTTAGGATCTGATTGACACAGGGATCATTGATGTGATGAATACTCAAAATAAAGGCACAACTAATCACACCATTTTCAATGATACCTTGCATGATCACAACAAGGGAAAATCCTTCAGGTCTGGTGGACAAACTAATAAAGTTAACTATACATATGCCAACAGTGACAATGTCATAAATTGCATAAATCCTTTAGATAACCATGTGGCCGCAATCACTATCAGGGACCAAGGTAACAATTGCACTATAACAATGCATCATGCTAGAGTTATCTTACAAGGAGTAACATCCTCAGCTACTACACCAGCCAATCCTATAGAAAACCTGGATCCACAAACAAGCATAGTGGACCAACTAAAATGCACACCTACCCAGATATCCATGTTTGACCTCTTGCGCATATCTCTACAGCATAAACTGGCACTTGATCAAGCACTTCAAAATGCAACTATCCCAAGGGACATAACACCAGAAAGCTTCCAAACAATGGTCAACCATATAGAAACTAACAAACATGCCACCTTCATAGAATGTGATGTGCCACCACATAAGCCCCTGCATAATGATCCTCTACACTTACTTGTCCAAATCCACAAAAGCATTGTCCGTAGGGTCCTTGTTGATGGTGGAGCTGGTTTAAACATTTGTACTCTAAAGTTAATCAAGCAACTGGGTTATTCCAAATCAAGCATTGATGTCACAAGGAGGATAAATATTAGAGCCTATTATGAAGAGGAAAGGTCCTCTAAATGTATTATCATTCTACCTGTGTGCATTAGTCCTGTGGTCAAAAACACACCCTTCCAAATCTTAGACCTTGAGTTGCGATACAACATGTTACTAGGGAGACCTTGGATACATGAGATTCAAGTTGTACCATCAACATACCAACAATGCATCAAGTTCCCTCACCAAGGGGAGGAGATTATCATAGAGGGAGATCCAAATCCCTTCCAATATTGCAATGCGGTCCAAATCAGCACTGATAACTAGGTGCCATCAAATCAAGATGCAAGCATCCCATCCTCTTCAGAATCTAATCCCAAGGATGTCACACAGGCAGTAGGAAAGGTAGTCATTAACCAAGATGCAAGTATCTCCTCCCCTTCAAATTCAAATCTTAAAGATTTCACAGAGAAAGTAAGCAAGATATCCATCATGGACAAAGGATGTGGTGAATCTAGATATGAAGAGGCTTTCACCATTATGCACATACCTCTAATCCCCAGAACTCATGGTATGACACAACCTATCATTGCAATAGAAACTCAGCAGCCGGTTCTATTTAGATGTCCACCCACAACCTTTGTCCGATGGGGGGACATAGTGGAAGAGAATCCTTTTGAGCAAGACATCAATACCTGGTTATATAGAGACTCCACTAAGACAGTCTAACCACCCCTACCTTTGGCAAACTATGGTAATGGTTACATAATGATACAAAGGTTTGGGTACAATGGTACAACTAGACTGGGGGCAAGGCAAAAGGGCATATATAAATTGCCTCTCCCACCAACCCAAAGAATAACTAGAGGTTTGGGCTATGGACAACAAAGCACTAGTCCTGTGATTCAAGACATTCAAGTCAATCACAAGAAAATAGTAGAGATGCACTGGGGGCACAACACTAAGCATGTCCTAATAAGAAACATATTAGTGCAGTTGTTGCCCATCGAAGAGGGATCCACACAATCCAAAATAAACCTACACTTAGCAATCGACGATACCCAAGGAAGTGAGACATCAGAAGAACATTCCATTAAGACTGAATCTAATGAGTATGAGTGGAGATCCCTCCACGACTCTAAACCATCAATCCCTTACTTTTTCCCTCAATTTGATATTATCATAAACCTAGCAGACCTGTTTGAAAAATTGGCCATTACCGAACAACCCTGTATAGACAAACATATCATTCATCAGACCTCAAGTGGTGCGTCCTCATCATAGTCCAATTTTTTAGGCACCATATCAGCAGTCCCGTTCAGTCAACCAAAGCCAAATAGTAGTGAAAGTGTTTGTCTTGTACACCCTGAGCTTATAGAGTGGGATCAACAAGGACCACCTGATCTTGATGTCTTTAAAAATGACAAGGCAATAGCTCATTTCATGGGACTAAGGGAAGGCATTCCATCAGGAGATCACAAGGTAGGATTCTCTATCAACCTAGACAGAGCAGCATACTTCTGGGAGGAAGCTCCTCTTTCCAGTCCACAAATGAAAAAAGAACAAAAGAATAAAAAGCTAAAAGAAGATGTATCTTCTGGCGAAAAACTCACAGAGGTGCTAGAAGATGGAAAGAGAGAACTCCTTCCCTTAACAGAGAAGTTAGCATTGTTAGCCAAAGAGACAGAGGAAATCAACTTGGGGGATGACAAGAACCCAAAGAACATCTACTTGGTGAAATCTCTCACCCCTGAGGAGAGAGAACAGTTCATCAACTTCTTCAAAGAAAGAATGATCAATTTTGCATGGTCCTAATCAGATATGCCAGGGTTGGATTCAGAGTTTGTATTACATCATCTCCCATTGTTACCCAATGCTAAACCTATCGAACAGAAGCTAAGAGAGATGCACCCTCACATTGCATTACTAGTCAAGGAAGAACTGAAAAAGCTCCTAGATGCCAAATTCATCAGACCTATACCATATGCGGATTGGATATCTAATCTAGTACCAGTTACGAAGCACAGTGGTCAAATACAAATTTTCACAGACTTCCAGAATCTCAATATAACATGTCCCAAAGATGACTTTCCTTTACCAAACATTGATATGATAGTGGACCTAACTGCAGGGCATGAAATGCTGTCACTTATGGATGGCTTCTCAAGTTACAACCAAATAAGGATAGCGCCAGAGGACCAACACAAAATGGCTTTCACATGTCCTTGGGGAACATATTGTTGGAATGTCATGCCATTTGGTCTAAAGAACGCTGGAGAAACATATCAGAGGGCAATGAAAACCATATTTCATGATCTCATCCACAAGACAATGGAAGATTATGTGGATGACATACTAGCAAAGTCCATACTTCAAAAGGATCATTTACAAGTTTTGGGACCCATATTTGATAGAATGGAGGAATTAAAAGTCTAACTAAATCCAAAAAAGTGTGCATTCGGTGTCATAGCGGGAAAATTACTAGGGTTCATAGTATCACACAGAGGAATTGAAGTGGATCCAGCAAAGGTCAAAGCAATATTAGAGATGCCTCCACCATCGAACCTGAGACAACTAAGAGGGTTACAAGGAAGGTTCCAATTGATAAGATGCTTCATAGCTCAACTAGCAGACAAGTGCCACCCATTCCAACATCTATTGCATAAAGACATCAAGTTCATATGGATAGAGCAATGTGAACAAGCATTTTAGATATTCAAAGACTACCTTTTGAAGTCTCCTATACAAGTACCACCAATACAAGGTAGACCATTACTTCTATATATCTCAGTGACTAAATCAGCATTAGTTGTCCTCTTGGCACAACATGATGATGCAGGAAAGGAGAGGGTCATCTACTATCTAAGCAGGACTTTGGTTGGATATGAGCTAAACTACACGTGGCCAATTAAGAAGTCATGCCTAGCAGTTGTTTTCACTTCCTAGAAGCTAAGACACTACATGTTGAGTCACCAAACAAAATTGGTCACACATATTGATCCTCTTAAGTACTGATTAAGCAAAGCAGTGCTCACTGGATGACTGGCCAAGTGGGTAATGATCTTAAGTGAGTTTGACATTGAGTATGTAGACAGAAAGGCTATCAAGGGACAATTGATTGCCAATCAATTAGCAGAGGCACCAATTCAAGACCACCAGCCTATTATCTCTGATTTCCCTGATGAATCTATCATGACACTACAACTAGTGATCAAGGTATGGCAACTTTACTTTGATGGGTTGTGTATAAACCATGGAGCGGGGGTAGGGATAGTTCTTATCACTCTAGATCATGATACAATTCCAAAATATTTTAGACTCAAATTTCCATGCACCAACAACGTCGTAGAACATGAAGCACTAGTAATTGGCATAAAGATAGCAATTTAATGGATAATCAAGAACCTAAAGGTCTTTGGAGACTCGCAACTAGTCATTAGTCAAGTCAACAATTACTACATGACCAAAGATGAGAAGCTCATACCATACAGGGCCCAAATGGAAGGACTGCGCATAAAATTTCACTACATTCTCTTTGAGCAAGTCCCAAGAGCACAAAACAAAGCGGCAGATGTGATGGCTACCATAGCATCCCTGATTGATATGCCAGGCAATGATACAAAATTCTAGTTTCTAGTGGATAAACTCTTGGTGCCATCACATCAAGCATCTATCATAGAATCAGCATGTGTCCTTGTTGGTCCTGAGTCCCCATGGTACCAAGATGTCTATAGCTATCTCCAAAATAATGTCTTACCCCCAAACTTTTCTAGGAACCAGAGAAAATCCCTCATTCACCAAGCCTCTAGGTATACAATCCTCTCTACTACTCTAGACAGACAAAGTCTTGATGGAACATTACTACAATGTCTCACTTCCATGGAATCCTAGAAAGCTTTGTACGAGGTACATGAAGGAATATGTGGAACCCACGGAGGTGGCAATAGCTTAGCTAAGAAAATAATCTACATGGGATACTATTGGCCAACAATAGAGATAGATGCACACAAGCATGTTCAAAGGTGCAGACAGTGTCAAATTCATAGAGACCTCATCCATGCACCAGCCCAGGAATTGAATCCCATCACATCACCATTGCCATTCTCAATGTGGGGATTTGACCTAGTGGGTAAGATAACACCTTCTTCAACAAATGGACACAAGTACATCATAGTAGCAACAGAGTACATCAAAAAGTGGGTGGAAGTAATTCCCCTCACTTACATCACTGGAAAACAGATAGCAATGTTCATGCTTAATCACATCATCTGTCGATACGAGATCCCCCAAACAATCTTGACAGATCATGGCACACCTTTCCAGAACAGGAATGTTGAAGACCTATGTGAACAGTTTCGCATCAAACAAGGATTCTCATCATTTTACTACCCTCAAGGAAATGGCAAGGCTAAAGCTACAAAAAAAACAATCCTATATTTTTTGAAGAAAATAGTAAATGAATCAGGGTGAGACTGGCATTTATAGCTTAGTCCCACATTATGGGCATACAGAACTAGCATGAGAACACCAACAGGAGAAACTCCTTTCTCCCTATTCTATGGAATAGAGGTGGTATTACCCCTCAAAGTGGAAATCCCATCCTTGAGGATATCATTGAAGAACTTGGTTTCTGATGAAGACTATAGAGTAGCAAGGCTCAGTGAGCTAGAGTTACTAGATGAAAGAAGGCAACATGCCTTCGACCACTTACAAGGCTATCAGAATTGCCTTAGAAGGAACTATCACAAGAAGGTGAAGCTGCAAAAATTTGAGGTAGGAGACCTTGTCCTCATGGAAAATTAGAAGAATCAAGCAAAGCGAGTCAAACCTGGTAAGTTCGAGCCTAACTAGCTAGGACCTTTTGTTATTGTCAACTCTACTCAGAGTGGGGCATTCATACTAGCAACACTAGAAGGAGATCAGCTCCTCAGCTACATCAACAGCATGCACCTGAAGAGGTTCTACCCTTAAAAGGTCTCCATTATTAAGGAACTTATCTACATATCTGGAAAATACCAAAAAAAACAAAAAATACAAAAGTTACCTTGGTGAAAACGTGGCAATCAGGTGCCTTGGCAACAAAAAAAAAATAATAATAATTGCAAAATTCCCAAAGCAATAAAACCAACTCGGTCATTAATAGAGCAAGGGGCAAGCATGCCCAGTCAATCAATTGTCACAATCATCAGCTTTGCAAATCAGCATTGGGCCCATCTGACACAGCTTGATCAGCTGCCAAATTGATCAAATCAAAAACTATCAATCAAAATTGTCACAATCATGAGCTTTGCGAACAAGCATTTGGCACATTTGACATAGCTTGATTAGCTGCCAATATGATCAGAGAAATCAAATTTATCAAACAATATCGTCACAATCATGAGCTTTGGGAATAAGCATTTTTCCCATCTGACACAGCTTGATCAGTTGCCAACACAATCAACCCAATCAAGCCTACCCAAAGAGTTTGAGCCGATCATGAGAATCCAACTGCATCAAGGAACCACACAAAAAATGTTGACTAGGTCAGTCAAGTTGGTCAGATGTCAGTCTATATTTCAAGGTTATGTTCTTAAGCTACTCCAGGATCCACCATGTGAGGAGAGTAGCTATGATAGATCATGACTTATTTTCTTTGATTGTTGTCTGTTGAATGTTCACTTCAATTTTAGGGCCATGATGATTAAGGATAAATGTGGTAGGCGTTGTCACTTATCTAGAAGCCGCGCTATTCCATGATCTGAGCTTAAACCTGCAAAAGAATTGGACATTCCTTCTCTTTTATTTGGCTTGTTTTCTATATAGAATCAAGAGCTCACAACACTATTTAGATGGACTCTGAGTTTTCTTTGGGAGTTCTATCTTGGTTTCTATGGTCTTTCCCTTTATGTTGCAAACAAGAGCTCATGATGCTATCCAGATGGACTCTAGGGGTGTAGGAGTTCTATCTTGTTTGCTTGGCTTTCCCTTTCGGAAATCAAGAGCTCACGGTGTTATCCAGATGGACTTTGGGTCATAGGAGTTCTATCTTGGTTTCTTTGTTTTAGATTAACTCAAAGGACAAGCGGTATCCAGATGGTCAAAATCTGGGTGCTCTTGGCTCTCTTTCTTTTCAACAAGGGAACATAATTGAATCTAGATGGTCAATATTTGGGTGCACTATGGGTCTCTTTCTATTCAATCTCTCTACTCCTTCTGTAATCAAGAGGTCATGGCAGTATCTAGGTGGTATGTGATCTGGATCATTCGACGCTCTTCCAGAATATCAAAAAATACAAAAAAGATGCAATGATGATAATTATTGGAAACAGGTGCAGTGACTTGGGACATTCATCCTTTCTATCATATCATATCTATCCACAAAATGCAAAAAAAAGAGAAGAAACCTTTCTATCATTACATTCTATTGGATCAATCTCAGAGCACATCTATCCAAACTAACTTATTTCTAATTAACACATGCACTACTCAGATATTTTATGCATAATAGATTACATTCATTCCATTAAGTGCATCAGAAAAAAGAAAACAAACATGGTAGTTGCATACATGCTACAACATAAAATCACATGCATCCATAAAGAATCTCATATAAACATGCATCTCATTTTACACCATCATGCATAACAAGTCAGTATCATAGAAAAGTAAATCATCCATATATGAGTCTGCATAATAGAAACACATTGCATATACATCTCATCATCTAATCATGTAGAAACATACATATAGAAAGTAAAACCATTGCACATCATATCAGAACAAAGCTGCATCTCATATAAATCAAAATATCTGAGTACTATGAAGGGTCACAAGTCTAATCAAAGAAGGTAATCAACATGTATATCAATAAATATTAGTGTATCGGGATACAAAAATGACACTACTCAGAGTGTATACAATGGCATCATGGAAAAAATGGTACATCATACATAATAGAATCAGCATGTGCTACCCCCACCCTTGCCAGGAGGTGGACGAGGGGGTGGCATATCAGAAGGTGGTCTATGAGAAGAACTGGGCACTCCAATACCACTACTCTAGGACTGCTAGGCTCGGCTCGATCTCTGGGAAGCGGTGTAGCTAGGCACTCGCTGCTCTGCCAGAATTGCGCCCTCATAATGTGATCTCCAATAATCTATCTCCCTCTGAGCATCTTGCCTAGATCTATAGAATCTATCCAAAATATCTCTCTGACCAACATCCTATACACTGTCAATGAATGCGCGGACCTTGGTTTGAGCCTGTCGCTCTCTGGACTCTGCTATTGTAACCTGAGCCTCTAAAGCAGTAGCACATGCATCAGATAGGGAAAGTCAGGTCTGAAGGTCCTGAACCTACTGGGTCAGGCGCTCCACCTTAGAAGGATCATCGTCCATCCCACCCACGGATACATCCATGTCTCCCTCCTTTGCCTCTCTGCCCAGCCCCTCACCTCACCTTCGCCTGACAAGCATGGAATCATCCTCACTCTCAGAGCTCTCCCCAGTGCTACTCCTGTTATTGCCACTCTCCTTTGAGGATCTGGTCTCGGCACTCTGCTCATCAAGAGCCTCCACATCTATATCTGCTAGATCTACATCCACCTCCTCTATAACAACCTGATCCTCCTGTCGGGGAGCCAAAACTGCTATCGTACACCTACGAACTCTGCACACCAACTAGGGTGCCTCCTCCTCTAAAGCCTCCTCCTCATCCAAAATGGCACCCAGCCCAACTCAGGACTAACCACCACTCTGACCACCTCCCGTCCTCACTGCACCTCCAGCACCCTCGGGACCAGGATCATCTCCTCCATCATTGCCTCTCCCCTGTCCTCCATCCCTCCCACCATCATCACCTCTCCCTCATTCACCATCCCATCCACCATCCCCCCCCCCCCCCCCCCCCCCNCCCTCCCCATCCACCACCCCTCCCTCCATCATGGCCTCCCCTACCACACTGTACCCATCAAGCCCTCCGCATGATAGTCTGGGGAATAGGACATGAAACATCTATCAAAGCAATAGGATGATGCAGCAACCAATGGGCATCATACTGTGGAGTAGTGCCTGCAGAAGATAAGTCAACTATCAGTACCAGAGCAGATATACACAAGTATCAAAGCAAGATATGAGAACAAAACAAGAGAGCAGATATACATATAAAACCATTACAAGATATGAGCATAATCAGAGAGCACAAAAGTTCATAAGCAATCACAAAAAAGACAAACCTGGGTCAACAGTAGCAGAATGCTAGGTCCACGCTATAGGAAGAAGTCCTAAAAACTTAGTGCGAGTAGCATCAAGTGACACTACAACACCCCAGACATGAGCATCTCTCGATCACTGAGAAGAATAGGCATATGAATCTGAGACATCCTACTGCTTGCCAAACTATCGTAACACCCTGTCGGTGTTATGGAAATCAATCATGTGTACATGGTCACTAACGCGACCAATCAAGTATCTCCGCTGTCTACAAAAAGGAAGATGGATATCCTCACCATCCCAAATAGGACAATCTCGGTAAGGTCTCCAGATAAAATATGGAATCATGTCAAGTTGTTGTCGCTAGTAAGAAAGATGACCCATATGGTTCTGAACAGTCACACCATCATACATATATACATATGGCCTATTAGCTAGGAGAGCACGGGCACCTAATGGATGGTAGACAGCTATATGCTCCCATGCCCAAATCTGTAATAATGTAGCACCACAACCAAGTGACTTACCATCAAGGTAAGCCACATACATCATATAGAAATGCATGTGGGCCAACATGCATGGGCCCCACACAAAGATAGTATGGTCTCAGACCATACTCTGAAGAACGCTACCAAACCCTAAGGAAAAACCACATTGACGTCGATCGAGGCAAAGGATCCCACAAATCAAACTACCCAGCAATGTGGATAGTCTATCTAGGCCTAGTCTGAATCTCGACCACAGAATGTCATAACCTTCAGCAAGCCCGATCTGATCTCGGGGTAGTCCAGTAAGCTCAGTCAAAGCAGTGACACCAATGTAGGTGGAATACTCCACCAACTTGCCCTGGATAGGGAGTTGGAGGATGCGATATACATCCTCCAAAGTAAAAGTGCACTCCCCAGTGGGAAACTAGAAAGTATAGATCTCTGAATGCCATCGCTCTACAAGAGCAGAGATCAAACCCCTGTTAGTCATGATCTCATGCATATAGCAGATCCAATATAATCCTAGGTCACGCAGTACCGACCTCTCATCCTCTGAAAGTTGAAATCTGTGAACGAGTCCCGCTGGCCTAGACTCTTGACACCGTAAGATACGCCTGATGAACTGCAAAGAAAGTACAAAAAATAGAAAATTATCAATTTCAGATATTGAGGAATGTAACAGAAGCTAAAAGAGATAGATAACTGACATAGACATAAGGCATATAGTGTTAAAAACTTGATTGCGGCATTAAACATGGTCAACTGTGGTACTATTAAGCGATTGTGGCACCTAAACTACAAGTGCGGCATGGAGAAGGCAACTGCGGCAATTTAAATAGTCAAAGGCGGCACTTTTATCAAATGTGGCATACAACCAGCAATTGCAACAATTTAAACCGCGATTGCGGAAAAACCGTAGTCGATTGCGGCAAAGGTATAAATTTTTCAAAAAAGTATAATTTTTCAAAGCAATAAATAACGCAATAAATGACACACAAAGCAAAGAAACTCACTGGACGTCCAGAGCCAACAGGTCACTGGTACAAATAGACTCAATCAGAAATGTGAACAACGCCTGGAAGACCCACCATTGCTCGAAAACAAGACGAAAAGGAAGCAGAAAACAATAAACAAACTCACCAAGAAGATAAGAGCTCCAAATCGCAAAGTGACAAATGAAGAGCTCTCTTAGCTACTTATAGGGGATCCGAGAAACCCTAATTTCACCTAGGAGCTCTGAAATTTCTTCCTGGTCCCCAAAAACTTCAAAGGTCAATTACAAGGGAATTTTAAAGTATTTTTTAGATCCGTCAGCTACCTAGTTACACAATTTACAGTTTCAACAAATTAATGCTTGTCTCGCGACTTTTCGCTCAAATTTGTTGAGGGGGCATAAATACACCTACTAAATGTCGGGCAGAATCAAAAGAATCTTTGACACACTGCAACACGTCACATCACATCAAAGAGGGGCAAATGTAGACACCCTAAAATGGACAGGCTTGCGACTTTACATTAAAAAAACAATAACTTTCATCTATTAATTAATGGTTTTTTAATCATTAATTAATCATCTATTTTTTTCTAAATTCATTTCCCAAAATCATTTAATCAAACTCCCAAAATTAATTAAATAATTAATTTTATTTAATTAATTAACTTTAATTGATTAATTATCATCAATTAATTAATTAAACTCAGTTTCCTATACTTTAAATCCAAATATTTAAACTTACTAATTAAACTCTTCCAATTAAATTAATTTCAATTAAATTAATTTAATTTCATCAAATAAAGCAATTCTTAATTAAAAAGAATTCAATTATCTCACATGTTGAAAACAATTATTAAATAAATGAATTAAATACGCATTTATCCTCAAAGAAATAACTCCAATTAGATCACATGGGTTACTCCACCCATCTCTCCAGTCCACATTGGTAACTTCACCCACCTCTTCAGTTCAAAAAGGCAACTCATAATTAGCTCTTCAGTTAACCAAACCCTATCTCC